>MU225105.1:3073478-3111855 GCA_018584345.1 Thuja plicata | reverse complement strand
CATCTCGAGACTGTTGTATTTCTTCTTCCATGTCTTCCTGCATGCATTCTTTGCTTGAACATCTCCTTCAAACATGTCTTCTAAATACTTCCATATGATATGTGCTTTGTCAAACTTCTTGATCTCGGAAAATTCACTGTTAGATAAGGCACTGATTAGGGCTTCTTTGGAAATTGCATTATTGGTAAATTTTTCCTTTTGTCTTCTAGTAGCATCATCCTTTGCAAGGTCTTTTAGAGATGGGATTTCAACCTCTTGTGTAGCAATCTCAAAGATCTCAAATCCAATGCACTGTAAATGTGTTACCATTTTGTTTTTCCAATCCAAATAGTTCTCTCCATCGAACTTAGGGCTGTCTTTTCTGAAGTATGCCATATTGATCTACCTTAAGTTTTTAGGCTTTCTCTCCAAGGCACTTGGCTCTGATACCAATTGTTAGAATACTTCAGAGATAATTGAGAGGGGGGGGGGGTGAATCAATTATCTACAACTTTAAATCTTTTGTACTTATTAATCTAGATTGATACAAAGTAAATATACATTCAGATAACACATTACAAAACACATCAATTTGGTTACAGAGAAACCAAATGGTAAAAACCCCAGTGGGAATTAGTACCCACAAAGATCTATCTTGTTTATAGTAATCCCTGTTAAAAGATTCTTCAACCCTATTAGGAGTTGTACAATACAATGTAGTAGTATAGTTGACTTGGTTAAGGGTTAGACCCTATTAGGAGTCTTTTACATGTAACCCTATTAGGGGTGGAGGACTTACTATCCATGGACTTACTGTCCAAGTGGTGAAGGCTACAACCTTCTATTTATTTGATACACACTATATCAACAAGATGAACTATTGTTTGTGACACTGCTTGTCTGATCAGTTTCTTTTATGCGCCGATGCTTTAACCTCTTGTAAAGCAATATAATAATCTAATCTGTATTCTGAATGCTTCAACATAAACATCTATATTATCAACATATGATAAATATAGCTTTGCTGCATCAACACTTTGCTCTGCTTTTCAATCTCTAGCTTCTGCAACTCTTCTTATCACAAATGACCTTCTATAAGTACATACTCCAAGTATGAGATCATGGGACCTATTAGAAAACTCTTCATAATATCTTTGTCGGCTCTACTAAGCGCACAAGCATAATTACAACCATGCAAGTCAATTTTGAACAAACACATTGCTTCACTAAGTCAGCTTCACCAATTTGACCATAACATTGTAATCTTCTTGAAACACAATTAGCATGTTTAGATTAATATTAGAAACTCATAACTAATCATGAATACACACACGCATATGCATAAGATATGTGCAACTCAATTAACACATTGCATACATCGGCCTTAAACTATTAATCCTCTAGAACTGTAACTGTCAATAACATAATTATATATCTTTACTGAAATATCATATCTAAGTCTGTGTGTATCAACATAGCATAGTAAACATGTCAAAAACATGTATCTATCCACGCTGGTCTTCATGTCATCATATGGATAAGTACATACAGAAGTACTGTTGTGTATTATATGTTGTCATCAATGACAAACATACAATCATTCAACTGTTCAGAATCAAATCTCCAATAGTTTCAAGAATATTACAAAGATAAAGTTAATTTTGTGAGGCCGACTTAGTGAAGCGTCGCGTATATTAAGTTTGTGTTGCACAGAATTAATACTTTTTGCATTCTTAGTGAAGCCGACAAGGATGTTATGAAGAGTTGTATTACAGTTCCCATGATCTCATACATTGAGGAAGATACTTATAGAAATTCATTTGTGATACGCTAAGTGTGAATGATACGAAAAGAGATAGAAAATATATAGAGCAGAATATCAGTTGTGTTTCATTCCTCAAGAGTCTATGTGAAGAAGAAGAAGAAGATTACAATACATTGGAACTGATCAAGAAAACAGGTCTACTCTATAGTTCATCATCAGATATAGTGCATATCTATTCTACAGAAGGTTGTAGCCTTTACCATTGAAGCAGTGAGCTTTTTTGACAGTGAGTCCTCACCCCTAACAAGGTTATTTGTAAAAGACTCCTAATAGGGTTAGAATATTAACCAGGTCACTATACTTATTTCTTTGTAAAGAACAACTCCTAACAGGGTTGCAAGATCTTCTAAGAGGGATTACTATAAACAAGTATAGTTCATTGTGGGTGCTAATTCCCACCAGGGTTTTTACCATTTGGTTTCCCCGTAATCAAATTGTGTGTTGCGTACTGTGTTATCTGAATGTGCATTTACTTTATTATATTCTAAATTTAAAGAAGTAAAAATAATTAAAGTTATTGATAACTGATTCACCCTCCCCTCTTAGTTATCCTTTGGGACTATTCTAACATAGATGACTTCTTCACTAAATTTAAATCTTTGAAGTTGAAATTAAAAGATTCTTGAATTGACATGAAAGATGATCAATTAATCCTTTCTTTACATTTGAAACTTTGTTATGATATTTTTGTGTTTTTCTCTACCTTACATTCTTCTAAAAGATCCCTTGGTACCTCATGGTTTATGAAATCACTTGATAAGTTTAATTATGATCTTACAAGAGAACAAGGAAAGTTAATTTAAAATTGGTGCTTTGAATTCTACCAAGGTAGAAGCTCTAATTATTGGAAATGAAAAGAAAAAAAATGCTAAAAGAGAAAAAAGGAACACTAAAAAGCACAAGGAAGGGTAGACAAAAGATAAAATTGACAACTTCAAAATGGATAACTCATCTCAATAAAGTAAATCAATTACTGAGAGAGTTGAATTATCAACGAGCATCTTAATTTTCTACACAAAGAGAATAATATTGAGGTAACTATTTATGTCAAAGTATATTCTTCAAATCATGAAATTACTAAGGACAAAGATAATTGAAAGGCAGGGTCTTATTTTCCAAAGTGATTGAATATTATGGTGTTGCACACCATATGGGTTCTCAACTGAATGTGGATTATTCAGATCCTAATTCCAATCCTCATTATTCAGATAATTGAGCAGATGACAATCATATTCCTGATGATTTTTAGGAATGGCCACAATCTCTTATTTGTGTGTAGTCTGCATAAACAACATAATCATCCTTTAGGGGGACTTATAGGCTTCTTGTCATCTTATCTCTTTTTTGGATGATAGGTTTTTTCCACATAGTTTTCTATCTTTCTCCTTGTATGGGAAATTTAATTTTAGATGGATACTTCACAAGGCCAGTAATCAGGACCCATATTTTATCTTTTCATCCTAAGTTATGCTTAATAGAAGGGGGGAGGGCTTAGTGTATTTATTTAATTTAATTACACTTAGTCTTTTAAGATTACTTAGTCATTCGTGCAAATTTGAGAGCTATTGATGCAATTTTTCATCATTTAGGAGTTGCCTAGAGAGGTGTCGATTCCATTGCAATACCTCATCTTATTTTAGTAAGTTTTTTTTCACTACCACTCTTTTTTCAGGAGCCCATCCCTCACTTTGTGGAAGCACTCTCACATATTTGTACTCCTCTTCTATGCATTATTTAATGGTCGAGTTTAGGCTCATATTTTTTTATTAATCTTTAATTTTTATCTCTGATTGATCTTGGTTACTACAAATCTACTCACCTTAAATTTAAGAAATATTTTTAGATTTCAAATTTATAAATATGAAAATCTTAAAAACCTTAGCAAAATACCACCCATAGACTAGAAAATCAGATTAGGAAATAATAAAAAAATTGAAATTAATTAAATGGGGTTGATATGGCTAAGGATAGGGGGTTTACGAAGGTATGACTCAAATTTGACTCGCTAAATATTATTAATTGTTTAATTGATAAATTTTCAGGTAGTTGGACTATTAAATTAGTGATTGAAGATAGAAAAAAATAAAAATAAATAAAAATAAAAATAAAAATCTTAATATGTTTGATCATCATAAGATCTCCCATGTGCTGGGTGAGGGTAGTTATGTGGTGGATAATTTAGAAAATATGGGGGTTAAATATTAACAGGTGATTAATTGGGATATATATGCTAATATTACTTTTGAGATTCAAATTCTCCTATGGAATGATATTGGGGATTGTTAAATTTTTGGATGTCTCAAAAATGATGAATTCATAAGTGTGAGTTGGAATTTTTATATGGCCTTCCTTTATTTTGAAGTGGCAAAGTATTTTGGTGATGTTAATGTTGGTTTTAGCTATTGGATGCCATGGTTCTCTATGTGTTGATTCAATTTTTACATGGAGTATGGGAGAGACTGAAATAGACTTGAGCCAAGTGTATATCACAAATGTAGAAACATGCATTTGGTTTGGAGTGAGATTTCGATTGGGCATCTCAATGAGTATAGATAAAGGCTTCATGGTACTAATTCTCAATTCACAAAAGAATTTGTTAAAGGATGGAATGAAGGAAATCTAAAATTCTATGGCCTAGAACTATAAATAAATGACGAATTAAAAACTAAGATCTCAAATAATCTTGTTGAAGTAAGAAATTTTTTATAGAGATAGGAAATATGCAAATGAAGTGGTGGAAATTTTCTTTTTCCTTGGTGAAATTGATAATGTGATTAGGAGGACAATTCTTCCAAAATGCCCATCGTCTACCTCCTTTCCCATAAAAGGTGTTCTATCTGATGATAATGACTTAGAATAAGAACCTTCTATTTGATATGTTCTTGATTCTTCTGATCCAACATTGGAGTTAAGGGGAAAGGGAAAGCTAAATTATATATTTCCTGTAAATCCAAAGGGAAGAACCCTTCTAGGTCCCTTTCAACTGGAGCTGGGAAAAAATCTTCCCATTTCAAAAAATCCAAATTGAATCCTCATAATATTTCAACTCCCATTTCCCTTATATCTCAAAACATGAAATATTTGGATATTGGAACTGATGTTGACATCCCTATTGATGTGAGTAAGGACACTGTGATTGAGAAGGTTTCGTCAGTTCAAGAGAACCCTAATATTTATAAGAATTTCAAAGAAATGATGGAAAGTTAGAGTACTCAATTTTTATGGATAAGTTTTGAAATAAAATCTTTGAAAGATTGAAATACATTGTCTTCCTCCAACTAGAACCTTGATAATGTCACAGTCAGTATCGAGGTCTTAGCTAAAGGAACTAGAGATCTTATGGAATATCATGAGTAGAAAATTCAAACCTTGGAGGATACTATGAATGTAATCTAGGATAAAATAAGGGTTATTGTCATTGTTAGTAAAACTATAATGGATAACAACACTGAGGGCCTCAAGAAGTTAAATAACCAAAAAGAAGCTCTATAGGTCATTTCTATAGGTAGTTTAGCTTCTCCTTCTATTAATGTGAAATCATAAAAGAAATTTAAAGTCATGGACAAGTGGGTGGTGGAGAAATATAAACCCCTTTCTAAGTATAAAGGTGATGGTAGGAAGGAGAAGAAGAAGGCTATAATACCTCAAACTACAACCAGATTGTGAAGCAAAGACAAGGGGATCACCCCCATAAAGAGAACAATTAATAAGGTTTGTAGTATTAATGATGAAATTATGCAAAAAATGATATTCTTGTAAAAAGTATGTATGTCCTTTGTGGCTGGCTTGAGTCCCCTATTTATAGGGTTTTCATTTTTTGTTGTTTAGTTGTTAGTTTGTGTCTAGAGTTTTTAGTTGTTTTTTTCATGTTAAGGGTTTCTTGCCCTTTCAAAAATAGTTTTCTTTTAATTAAAATAAAATAAAATAAACCCTCTAGGGGTTTTCAACAGGGAGATCCGATATCTTCTATTCTTTTTACAATCATTATTGAGAGCTTTGGGAGATATATCCAGAGATTTATGGAAGAAGGAAAACTTCAAGTTATGAAGCCCACCTCTTCTAGCCTGATTTTCTCTCATGAGCAAATTTTGGACGATACTATGACCATGGGAGAAATGGTAGTGAAAGAAGATAAAAATATAAAATTATCCCTGAATACCTATGAGACAACAATGGGATATAGGAAAAATTGGAATAAAAGATCTTTGTTCTTTTTAAATACCCCAATGCATAGGGAAAAGAGAATGGAAAAGATTTTGGGATGTAAAATTGCAGAGTTTCACTTGACCTATCTTGGTCTTCCTTTGCGTCTCAAGATGCTCAATTCCTTTTGAACCCAAATGCTGGATAAATTCAATAGAAAGTTGACTGCATGGAAAGGGGCTTTGTTGAGACTTGTTGGAAAGGTTTTCCTCGTCAAAAAATCCCTCTAGAACCTTCATGTTTATGCTCTTAGCCTATTTAAAATTCCTTCTAAATTTGTTGAGGTAATTGAAAAGATTTAGAAATGCTTTTTGTGGTCTGGAGTTGAAGAAAGAAAACATATTCCTCTCCTTGCCTATGAAAAATTCTACAAACCTAAAAATTATGGAAGTTTGGGGAGAAGAACTATTAAATTGGTTAACAAAGCTATTTTAGCCAAAAAAATTTGGACTCTTTGGAGAATAAAAATAATGAAGCTCAATTTGTGGAAAAATTGTATCCATCCTCAGCCTTCTTAGGAAGAATTTTTTGATGTTGAATTTTCTATAAATGGTTCTATAATATGAAACTCGGTTCTGAAGGCATGTGGAAATTGGGTGATGGAAGTAGAATAAGATTTTGGGAGCATTACTGGTTGGTGGATAAAACCTTGGTTGTTCAAGTCAAAACTTAATTATTTGGAGTGGCATTTTTAAATAGATTTGGGGGGCTTGTTAAGGACTATTGGAGAAATAAAAATTGGGTTTCTCTATCTTATATTGACCAATCTCTTTTGGGTATTGCCATTCTTATTTCCTCTAATTTATCTCTACTAGCTTAAAGGAAATTTTTTTTTGGGGAAGGACTCCTGATGGAAAGTATTTGATGGCTTCAGCTATATATTTACAAATGGACACTTTAGTTTCCCAGCCATTCTAGGTATTTTCCTCGATGAAGAAACTTATTCCCAAAATTAATATTTTATTTTGGTTGTTTCTTTAGAAAAGCCCCTTACTTTGGACAATCCTTGTAAAATGAGATTTTACTTTCCTAACACATGTATTTTTTGTAGAGATGCGTAATCTTCTCTTCACTTACTTATCTACTATAGATTTTCATCCCAAGTTTGGTTTTCCATTTTTCAGAAGTGAAATATATGTTGGATTTTCCCTAACTCTCTAGAAGATTTTTTTAATTAATAGAAACATCCTAGATCAAATCAAAAGTTCAAATATCTCTAGGACCTAGCTTCTCCTCTCTTTCTATCAAACATTTGGAAGGAACACAATAATAGGATATTTAGAGAGAAATTTTCTAATCCTGTTATTGTGGAAGATAAAAATTTGAGGTTTATGTTTGAAATTCTTTACTGTCATGATAAGGTTATGCCTAATTCCATCAAGATTTATTACCAATCCTAGAATTTATCTCCCATGATGAAGATCACTTCTAATCCTAGGAAAGGGGTTATTTGGATGTTCTCCTCTTATGGTTGGGTGAAGGTCTGTTGTGATGGGGCATCAAAAGGAAATCCTGGTCCTACTGGATTTGGTGGGGTGATTATAAATTATTTCAGCAATTGTATTACTGTTGTGGTAGGTCCTCTGAGCATCTAAACCAATCACTTTGTAGAAGCTATGGGAGCTCTAAAAGTCATCAAGCTTGCTAAGGATCTCAATTATGATAATGTGTGGATTGAAGGGGATTCGAGTAACATTTCAAGTTCTTAGATGGAACTAATAAGGCTTCTTGGATGATCGATACAATTATTTACAAGGTAGGTGAGATCTTGAATTCATTTAAGAATGTGTATATCTATCATGCCTATAGGAAGTGAATATTGTGGTGGACGGTCTTTCAAATTATGGTGTTAAGTGAGATGTAATTAATATTTGGCATGGGGAGAACAATTTGCGTGAAAATATTAATGGTCTAATAATATTTGACATGACTTGTGGAAAGGAGGGAAAGATAAGTTTTAATGATGGAAATGACAAGAATGTTGATAATCCCTAAAATTGGTACAGATACGTGTCATATTATAGGTGAAAGATATATTAATGATTTACCTTCACATGCTTTGTGGGTGTATTTACATACAATAATTGGTATTATTTGCATTTTAGCTTTCTATAGTTATGAGTTAATCTTTGATCATGCAAAAGACTTGAACCTTGTGCAGAAAATGGGTGGTGATCTTAGAAGAGGTGAACCTGATCAGTACAGTAAGTGGAAAAAAGAGCCTAAAGTTTGGTGAAAACTATGTAGGGGAGGGTTCAATAATTTTATGGAGTGTCTCCATGGGTATGAAAAAATCAAAATGGAGAAAGTGGTGGAGAAAATGATACAAAAATGAGATAATTGTTCCTTTATCATATTTGGTAGGAAGATTGATCTCTTTGCTGACCTTATCACAAAGGTTTTCAAACTTCCTAATGAAAGTATGAGTTTTTACGAGTATGGAAAAGTCTTTGATTGGGAAGTTAAATCCTTCCCTAAATCAGATGAGGAGAGGGAAATCATTTTTAGGCATGTGTCAGGTTAATATTATCTAAATGAATTGAAAAAAATATGAAATCTTGTTCTTACTATTACTATGGAGTATCTTACTGTGGATATTCATTTTACAATGTCTCATACCTACCAATTTGTGTTTTTAAACCACTTTAGGTTTAAAAAGCGTGTGTATTATCCCTATTATCTTCATTTTTCTCTTTTAGATAGTCGGGATAAACATAAGAAAAATACAAGATTGTTTGTGCTACATAATTGTCTTATTTTTCTAATTTACGAGCATTGCAAAACTATTGTGGCTAAGGAATCATTGAATTGTCTTTTCTCCCCAGTTAATGGGAAAGGGAAGAATGGGGGTTTAGTTGGGGAATTCTCTTTGCATAGCTCCTCTAAGGTGGCCAAAAATTTTAAATTTTATGAGGAGGCCGGGAAAACTAAAACCCTTGAGAGAGGAATAGACACTAAGGGATGACAGTGATGATGATTATGTCTGAGAAAAGGACCTACATTTAGAAAAAGAGGAGGAGTATTTGATGAATGAAAAGGTCAAAGAGATGGGAGGGGAGACTAAGTACAAGGAAGAAGATAGTGATGGAGAGGAGGAAGAGGAGGAGACTAGTGAGGAGTAGGAGGATGAAGAGGAGACCGGTGGGGAGTAGGAGGACTCTCTCCAAGTGTTGTCTGATGAGGATATTTCTAAAGATGTAAGAGACTAAAGAAAGGAGAGATTTCATGTGGAGACCTCTATGGTGTCTCCAGCTACTTCTCATAACATGGCTTTGGCCCAGGTTAATATTCTCTCTATGTTAAGAAATGTGGGGTATTTGTCTTCTTCACCTATGCTGGATATTATGGAGTAAGCCCACCAAAATGTTTTTAACCATCTAGTTGTTTATGCAGATTCCTCGGAGTAGGACATTCCTCCCTCTCCTAGGGGTATCACTATCTAGGGTGATAAGAATAATAAGGAGGATGTGGGTCTTCCAGATGTCTTTGATGATTCCAAGATGCAGATGGCCAAAGACAAGTCTAAAATTGCTCACAATAATGATAGATAGGTATGTCAATAGATAAAGGGTCTGGTTATTAATAATTAGGATTTGGAGCATAAATTCAATAGTCTTGAGATGACTTTGGAGAATTTGGTTGGGGATAATATGAACAAGAGTATGCCTGATGTTATGGATATTAAGGTCTCTTCTCTTTCCAAGAAATTGGGGGAATAAAATGGGGTAAAAGTACAATTGAGTGTCACCTTTTAGGCTAACTAAAACCACTCAACCTAGTTAGACTCAACACAGGTATACATGGCTAGGTCTAACATGACCGAGTGCACGTAGGTGCCACGAGGTGCCTACGTGGCCTAGTAGACTTGGAAAAGTGGTACTCGGTCATGTTGGACTCGACCAAGTCTATACAATATTTTAAATATAAGAAAAGAACCCAAGCCCCTGATTTTTATATTGAGGGGCTAAGACCGTGGGCAAGGAGCTTCAAAGCAAACTCGACCGAGTTCCAAGTAGGGGCCCCAAATTTTTTTAAAAAAAATTTCCCATATAAATATGTAAAAATTGGATTTTTTTTCACTTAGAATTATAATATATTGTTTTTTTCTTCATTTTTAAGTAGTAAATGTTTTTAGGCAATATTATTGATGGTTAAAACATACAATTTACTAAAAAATTTGAAACTTAAACATAAACCCAAACTAAAAAACATATAATTTACCCAAAAGTTTGAAGCTTAAATGTAAACACAAACCTTAAAATTTATAATTAACCCAAAACTTTGAAACTTTTAACCATAAACCCAAACCTAAAAACATAAAATTTACCCAAAACATAAATCCAAACCTAAAAACATGTAAATCATGCAATATGGATGTATAATGCAATCGATCCAGAATCCTTTTATTCAGATGGACACATGAATATATCAATGGGTATGTGGACAAGTTTATCTTTATATACTTTTCTTAAATCACTTTATGTTATTCAACGTACAAGGGTTAGTCTTATATCATTTGAAGTGATTATCTAGGAGAATTAATTTAAAATGTTTTTATTATTAATAGAACCACCCCACAAAATACTTTTCCACAAGAATCATTTTATCTTCATTATTCAACTTTCTAAATTAACCTTGATTTGCTTCCAACTTGGTTGATTGATACATATAGTTTGACAACCATTTTTAGGAGACGCCTGATTTCTCTTTAGGTTTGGATATAATTTCTCATACATCATTCTTCAAGATGGACTGATATTCCTCTTCCATGGAATCTTGCCATACTTGCTTCTAAATATCTTTTGAAACATTTACAGGTTCTAACTTGGAGAGATCACTAATTAGGGGTACGTAGCTAGATAATCCTGTGGGTCTTTTACTCTCTCTAAATGTTCCTGAAGGAGCTCCATAGGAATTTTCTTCTTCTATTATCTTAGTTTCCTAGAGAGATCTCTTCTTATGATTTTTCAAGGATGTGCTTGATTCTTCATTTTCTTCTTCCTCAGGATACTCCCTCTGA
The DNA here is from genome assembly GCA_018584345.1 of Thuja plicata. NCBI lineage: Eukaryota > Viridiplantae > Streptophyta > Pinopsida > Cupressales > Cupressaceae > Thuja > Thuja plicata. Next base: position 3,100,828 of record MU225105.1, on the reverse strand, counting down.
ACCTCGGGTGCAGTTTCCTTCTCTGATTCTATGGGAGAAGTTTGCATTTCTAGATCAACAAAGTTTCTAGCTCTTGTGAATTATATATCCTCCTAAAAAATTAAATCTCTTCTTAGTTCAATTTTTTTCTAACCAGACACATGTACTCGGTAAGATTTTGAGGTTTCACTGTAACCTACAAAAACACCCTTTCTTCCGAAAGGTTCTAATTTTGTTCTTTTCTCTTTTGGCTCATGTATGTTTACAGGAAACCCAAATATCCTTAACTACTGATGTCTGGTTTTGTACTGGTGAAAACCTCTTTAAGAGTTTGATTATCAATAGGTGAGTGTAGATATCTATTTTGTATGTATAATGCAGTATTAGAGGTTTTTTCTCAAAGATAAGCTTCTATATTTTGATCAAGAAGCATTGCCTTGTAATCTTCTACAATGGTTCTATTTTTCCTTTCAACAACCCAATTTTTTGTGGATTGTAAGGGGCAGTGAACTCCCTCTTAATCCCAGCATCTTTACAAAATTCTTTAAACATATATGATGTATATTCCCTCCCGTGGTCTGTCCTTAAGGCTTTTATTTTTCTTCCAGAGGAGTGTTTAGTAAGGGATTTTAATTCCCTAAAACTTTTAAGGATCTCCTTATATTCTTTACATTTAAGAAAATAGATCCAAGAAATCCTATAGAAATCATCAATAAATATTACATAATATAGAAACCCTCCTAATGAAGGGACAAACATGGGCCCACAAAAAACTGAATGGACTAATTTTAATACATTTTTTTTTCTAGAACTATTCTGAAATGATCCTTTAGCGTTATTACCTAAGTCACACCCCTTGCATGCCCCAGAGTGGTATTATTTAAGTTTTGGTAATTCTATGACTAATCTTTCCATGCAAGATAGGGATCTAAAATTTAGGTGTACTAATCTTCTATGCCATATTTTATTAGAGTCTGCAATTTCATGGATAAGAGGTAGATTTGGTTATGTACATAGCTCCTACAAAAAACCTTGTCTCTTACCTATGGTTATTTCTTTCTTAATAGTAGAGTTTTTTGTCCATGCAAATACTTTATCATCCATGAAGGTTACCCTATATCTATTATCTTCAACTGCAGATATGGAGACTAAATTTATTTTGATACTTGGAACAAACAATACCCTTGTGAGTTGAATAAAGATTCCCAACTTTGGTTTAATGGTGTAAGTTCCAACACCTTTCACTAGATGTGTAGAGTCATCTCCAATAGTTACTTCCTCATTAGTTTCTTCACCATGGAATCTAATAGTTCTCTAAATCTAGTAACATCTCTTGAGGAACGACTTTCTATGACCTGGGTATTTTATTGGAGACTTAATTTGAAAGTGTGGAGTAGAATACAAACTTATTGGATTCATGCTCTTCCTTAGTCTTCTTTACATTGGAAAATGAGGCTTGATGCTTTCTATATGGACAATTTACTACATAGTGTCCATACTGATCGCATCTCAAACATTATACCTTTGACATATATTTCTTGGATTTACCATTCCCATTATAGTTTTTCCTTTTCTTGAAATGTTTCTACTTTTCTTTCTTCTAGGATTTTATATTTAATACATGATAATCTTCATCGATGATTTTCCTATTGATTTCTTTCTTTGCTAGTCTTGATTCTTCTTGAAGACAATCTAATCTTAGCAGGTCAAATTTTGGAAATTTAGACCTAGCACTAATGCCTAAAACAAATGTCTCGCAGGAATCAGGTAGACTATCTAAGGAAATTAATGATAATTCCTTACATTCTATCTTAGATTATCTAAGGAAAGTATGATTTGATTGATTCGACTTTGGTCATACTTATATGGTTAGTCTCTCTATTTAGGGCTAAGGTCTTGCTAGAACTTCTTATTTCAAACTGTTTACAATTTTTTTAAACATGAGATGTCATTTTTTATTTTGTCAAGAGTGGTACAATACGATCTCTGACTTCATCAATTATGATTTTTAGGGCCTTCTCATTTCTTTCGGTCCATGTACTGTTCTCTAGATCATTCTCTAATTTTGTCTTGTCTTCATCTATGAATGACTCAAATTTATTTTCTTTTAGTATCATTAGTATTCTAATCTTCCATGATGAAAACTTATTTCCTCTTTCAAGCCTATCCTCAAATTTGATAACACTTTCTATGGAAATATGATGAGCTATAAATTGTATTTAAATGTCTTAAGTTTGAAAGCTTCTTGGATCTTGTTTAACTTGGCTTTGATACCATGTAAATAAAATTCAAACTTATATTCAAATGATAATGATAGGTTTTGTATCCCTTTTATTTATTTATGAAAATATTGTGATTATACAACCTTCTAATTCAATTATTTTGTATGTAGTTTGTTGAATATACTATGTTTGATTTCAATATGTTTCAGCCATCGATCATTTCACATTTATGTGTAAGAAAAGGTTATCAGTCACGTGAATGATAAGTCATGAATCATTAATTAGTCACATCTTATCATTTACATGACTCTTCATAACAAACAACTCATTGTTAATATAAATCGATATTGAATCATTATCACATAAGCTGATAACACTATCGGTGATAACATAACAATTTTGATATTTAAACCGATTCTAATCGGTATTCATTGTAAGTTGATAGTCATATATAAATAAATGATCGTCGATTTATCATTAATGATAATCGATGATCATCAATTCATTACCCATGATAATCGATAGTTTTATATATATATGTGTGTCTGTGTGTGTGTGTGTGTGTGTGGTCCCACAATAGTGTGCCCCACTTTTTCTCTAACTTTGATACAAAGATCAACATTCTGAGGAAAAATTCACTTTCAAACACTTGTTGCTGCAAAACTATTAGGAATTTTAAGATGATGTAAACTAGATTATTTTATAAATTTATTTCTAGTTTCTAAATATATTTAAAAAAAATAATTAAGATTCATTTAAATTCATTTTTCCTTCTCCTTCGAAAAGTGGTTTTTGTGTAAAAATTGTGTTTTTAAAAAGTGAATATCACTTGGATTAGCATAACTTTTTGTTTAAAATATGATAATGATGTAATTATTTCAAGACTATATTTATAACTTTAATATCTAAAGGATGCAATTGGTTTCATTCATTTTGGGTCTATATTTCATACTTTATTAAGTTCTAAAGTGACAGTAACTGTAATTTAGACATAAGGTTACTTGGATCGCTCTAACTTGATCTGTATATATCGAAATTCATTTTTTATTTTTTCTATAGAAAGGTGAAACACATACTCTTTTCCTATATATTTTTTATAATCCTTTTTTTTGTAATTTACTATTTTTCCTGAAGCCTTGAATAGACAACTTGTTTAATGACCAAACAACCCATGTATAGTTAAAGTAATATTTGAAAGTGACAATGAACTCAATATGTATTCAAATTATATTCATTAGAAAGATTGTTATGAATAGAATCATTTGACATCATGTGGTTTAGAAAGCATCTTGTTTGGTCCTTGTCCCAGGCCTTGAAAGGTAATTTTTTAGACTTCTCTTTTTCGAAGGGAAAAATGTCAATTTAGGGGTCTCTGTGCGAAGCCATCTGAGGGGCTTTGTGTGAAGGGTCTTCATGAAAAGACCCTTATGTGAATATTCTAGCAAGAAACACCCCGCCAGAATTTTACCCAACCTACTTCGCACGAAGTAGGTTGGCTAATTGTGAATTTCTTTTAAAAAATATTTAGAATGGTATAAATGTAAAGTTTTTAATTTCCATTTTTTACCGAATTGCAATAATTTAATTTGATTTTTCTATTATTAATCAATTTTTACAAAGGCATTTTGTGGAGAAGGGTTGCAAATTCTATTTTTTCAAAAGCCATAATGTTGGAGACGAGAAATATTATATTAAAGTCTTTTTTTGAAGAAGAGAATTTTTATTGTCGATCTTTTGGAAGAAATTTTTTGTAGAGAAGAAATAGGGAACAATAAGGGAAGACAAATTAAATATACTATAAAAATGTCATCTAGTACCGAACAAAGAAATCATGAAGCTGCATTGGCATATTATCATAAAACTAAAGAAGGTGAAGGAGAAGATGAAGTAGGAGGGTCAAGTCAAGTCAAAGAATTGCACATTGAATAAGGGTCACTCCCTATGGAAGCTCAAGCAATTGATGTTGGAAAAGGGTCAGGACCACGTTCTCCTACTGGTATGGATAGACTTATAAATTTAGCTCAAACTATAAAGAGAAATATTAATTATAGAAACTCAGATCATTTACTTACAATGGATGTAGAGAATTTGAGATCACTTGCTAATGTTCAACCCTTAAGTCTTTCTAAGAAGAGGTCAATAAATAGGAGAGAAAGAGATATATTGGCTAAATTTTAAAATTTTGAAACACTTGAACAAGCTCAATTTCTTTCACTTGTATTTCTAAACAAAAATTTGGAAGGGGCATTAAAATTACAGGGTATAGACACAACATCAAAGAAGAGAAAATTTGTTGACATTCAAACTGATATGATTGAAAATCTTATGAAAGGTTTGAACCAGGAAGGGAAGCAATCTCGAATAAAAGAAAATACCATTACATGAAAAGTTATGTTGACACCCATTGTAGGTAACAATATGCTCCGAAAAAGACAAATATCTTCAGTTTCATCTCGGATTGGTTTTAGTAGGAAAAAAATATCATGATATGTTAATAAGAGAATTTTTTTGGATGATAGAACCTTGAAAGGCAATTGGGAAATCATGTGTAGAGATCCTCGTTTTGATAGGATTATGGATGAATCAAGAATTTGGTCACATTATTTTGGAATGATAATTCATGTCCTTCATCAAATAGTAGAGATGTTATCAGACATAGAGTTTTAGAAAATCAATATGAATATCATACGAAACTTTGGTTGGACACAACACAACATGAAATGTATGTGTCATTTTGTAGTTCAAATCCTAATAAAAAGATTGGGAAAACATTGTTTGAAATATTGAAGCCATATTATATCAGGACAAAAAAGTGTTTGAAACTTGTTATTGTCGTTATCATATTGAATTTGATCTTCAATATTAGGTTTTTTGAAAGTTTTTTGAAGACACTTATGGTTTTGAAAATTCTCCTCCTAGTAGATGAAATGAGTTCATCTCATCCATTTTATGTGACAAAAGAGATGATGCAGATGGACAAATAAATTGCATAAAAGGAATATGTTAATCATGTTCTGATTTGTCTATTTTTCCTTTGAACGTATCAAATGAGTTATAAGGGAGTTCATATAAAAAATGCACATGATGTTGTTGAATGGTGCAAGATACATTTCACACCAAACGAGAATGACATGTCATCAAGAATGACTCAAGAGGTACCACATAGAAAATTTTGGGAGATAAATGGTATGCACACATTTTTAAATTATTCATGTGTGCATGATATATATTTATTCAAGTGTTTAAAATTTTTTATGTATTATTTATTCAAATTATATTTATATAATGTATTATATATGCATTTTTTCAGGTGTAGATAGTAAAATTATGCATGGCTGAAAGAGGATAGAAAATATGTGATCTTTGCATTCAGTTATGAGTACAAATTATCACAATTGGACATTGAATACTTAGGACTACTCATGCTTTTGTTGTCACTGCATTGCTAGCAATTATGAGGAATTCATGATCCATCGAGACCATGGATATGTAGGTGCATGGAATCTAGTGCCACTACTTGGTTATTATTTATTATGTTGTACTGCAGAGAGGATGAAGTTACTTGAACCTCAATAAAGTGATGGAATGTTGTTCCCCATAGGTTTGTATATGTTTTACATCAATATATTGAATTCAATTTGTAAATTTGTAAATTTAGTTTGCTTAAATTTATATTGTTAATATTTGTGAATTGTAGGTTCAGTTGTTTTAGAGGGAACGTATTTCAAACAAACCAAAGTAATTCAACATGGTATTCACTTTTTTGATTACCAGCCAGACAATAAGGTATGTAAATATAGTCACCTAGTAGTTTCCACTTCCATGTTTCTCCATGTAGTTAAATCTTAATGTGGACATCATAAGTGGAGACTAGATGGTGAGGATCATTAGAGAATATTACATGTTCTCCATGAAAGGTCTAAACCACTTGAGTTGGTCTAAGAAGTATAATATGTATACCTATTTCATGTGTTAGGACCTACTTGATATCTCTGGATTAAATGGACTATACTTTGTTGATATATTTAAACATATGATGGACTATATTTTGTTGATATATGATGGACCTATTTGATGGTTCAATGGTTTTAATATGTATAATTTTACATGTGTGCTTTTATATATATGCTTGTATACATATGGTTTTTATAGATTGCATATTAGTTAAAGATCCCCTTAAGACATTAGTTTGAACACTAAAACATGATGAAATTAGTTAGACTACTTATGACATGATAGTTCTAGAATGAGTTAGAATAGTTATTGTCAATGATTTTAATATATTTATATGTATGATTTTATGTAAGTTTGAAATATATTAGTTGGTTAACTTATATTCCATTAGTTACATATTAACTTGTTATTTTTTATGATATTAATTAGAGCCCCTTAAGACCCCCGCTTAAGATATTTATTAGATTACTAATGACATTAGTTAGATTACTTATGTATGATTTTATATATTTTCTTGTATACATGTATGGTTTTATATGTATGCTTTGATTGTTCAATGACTTTATGTAAGTTTGAAATATATTAGTTGATTAACTTATATTCCATTAGTTACATATTAACTAGTTATTGTTTATGATATTAATTAGATCCCCTTAAGACATCCCCTTAAGACCTCCCCTTAAGAAATTTTTTATATTACTAATGACATTAGTTAGATTACTTATGTATGCTTTTGTATATATGCATATCAAATCATCTAATCAAACCATCTAATCAAATCATATCATCTAATCAAATGAAACCATCTAATCAAATCATATCATCTAATTAAATTACACCATCTAATCAGATCATCTAATCAAATAATACCATCTAATCATATCATATCATCTAATCAAACGAAACCATCTAAACAAATAATCTAATCAAATCATATCATCTAATCAAATAAAATTATCTAATCAAATCATATCATATCATCTAATAAAATCATATCATCTAATCAAATGAAGCCATCTAATAAAATTATATCATTTAATCAAATGAAACCATCTAATCAACTCATCTAATAAAATCATATCATCTAATCAAATGAAACCATCTAATCATATCATATCATCTAATCAAATGAAACCATTTTATCAAATTAGATAATTAAATAAAACTATATAATCAAATAAAACCAGATCTATAAATATATATAATGTCAAATCATAAATCATCTATATCTAGAGGTATGGATAGAATATAAATATATGTCTCAAATCATAAAGTAAAAATATCAAACATATAATAATGACATGTATAATGAGTCTCAAATCAAAGATCTATGCACAAAATGTCCTAAACTAAGGATTCATCTAGGAGAATGTGAATAGAGAAACCCTCTAACTGACTGCCATGAGCATCCTCTGGCTGTGAAGCAGCAACTGATCCCTGCAAATATAAATGCATGTATATGTAAAGGAATGAAAACGTAAAGAGGTAAAATGTAATAATGTATATTTTAATATAAGAAAATGGATTGATGGGAATGGGTTGGAATAATGAAGAAGGTAAGATTGTCCTCTTAATCCCAAATTTCATAAAGGGGAGATCCAAATTGATTAACCCTAAAGAAAGGTTCAATGCATAAATGAATCAACCTATTAAGGATGGGGATAAAGAGAAAAACCCTAACTTCCATTTTATAGAAGAGAGTGTGTAATAGATTTAGGAAGATTAAATACTTGAATTAAAATGAATTGAAGAAAAGTACAAACCTCAAAATGCTACAGATCTAAAGAATGATGTTTTTGGGTATCCACACTGAGTTTCTGGAAAATCTGCAACTGGATCTAGAACACAAACACAGAGACAAAGAAAACACAAAAATCTTTTTCCGATCTACCTCAGTTTCCATTTTGACCCTAAAGTGAATGTCACCTTTGACCCAAATTTTCTCATTCTGACCTAGAGAAACATATCAATTTTGACCTAGAAATGAATGTCACCTTTGACCCAAATTTTTTGATTCTGACCCAGAACAAAATGTCAATTCTGACCCAAAATCTCTAACAAAAAATATGTTTCCAGATCCCAATAGTTCACTGAAAAGGGTATCTAGATCTACACTCAAATTCAATGTTCTGAATCTATCCCTACAAGAAAAATGGTTTGTTTTTTTGGGGGAGGGGTTTGCCTTGGTCAAACCCTGGTTTTGGAATTAACCTTGATGTAAGTAGGGATGGGGTTGCTATGGTGTCCTTACTATATATAAGGAATTTATTAGGCTTTCTAATAGCATATTAGGGTTCACTTAGATACCCTATTCTATATAGGATCATAATCCTATCCTTCCCACTGCCCCACCTAGTTACACCAAGTTAATTGCTTACTAAATCAATGGTTCTATCTTGCTACCTACCTTGCATATTTACACAAAATTGTTTATTCTCGATTAAATGTGAATGAGGGATATATTTAGATGTTATTCAATACCATTCCATCTTTTGATTACAAATCAATTAAGTTTAGTGACCCAAACTCTCCAAACTGTCCACTTTGTCCCAAATAGGGCTACTAGAATTAGCCCTATTTGAGAGGTTTTCTCCCTTTAACTCCAAACTATCCTTAACAAGGTGATAAATGAATTTTATATCTAGATACCCTCAATTGATCCCTACAAGATTTTGAAATTCCCAACTCCCCAAGTTGTCTGTACACTAGAAAGCCACTTTTGGCCTAAAATTGAGGGTTTTCAATTGATTTGGACAGTCTCTTCAAGGGTCTCTTATAAACCATAGAAAATATTCACTTGGGAACTTCTCCTTCTAGATTTTTTTTCTTCATACATCTTCCTTGTTTAATCCAAACTTTTATTGAAGCTTTCAATGCATTCAACCCGATATCTTTTGCCTTCAAGCTCCAATGTTTCCTAGCTGGGTGCTATCAACTTGCCTAGGACATCACGTTAAAAATGCCAAAACTTGTTTCTGGGGCCCTTTCTCCTACACATACCATATTATACAATCCCACTCCCATATACAAAAAACCCATAAAATTCCTATGGTGGGAAAGGGAGTGGCAAGCACATCTCCATAAATTCCTCAAACTGGGGCAGCAAACTGCCTAAACATAAAAGATTTTTATAAAACCTATCAAAATGACCTCTTCCTAATTTACTTATTGAATGAAAAATGTCTGCATGTACATTCTCAATAAAGATCCAGTGTTAGATCATGGATTTAAATCCATTAACCTCTTCATGCTATTAAAAAGCATCTTGGAGACTGTCCACTGTGACAGTAGAATAACACGACACAAAAGCTCTTCAAAGCATGAGAATATGACCTCCTTTCATCTTGAAATATAAATGAAAAATACTTATAAGAACATGGAGAACATGAAATTAATACTAAAACATAGCTTCTAATATATTTTATCCTCCATGCAAGAAAATGACAATGAAACTGTAAAACTGTAAAAAGTGTGACAATCAGAGAGAAAACCTTTCAAAACTTGATTATGATGGACTCAAATATAACCTTGGCATGATGAAAAAATGTGTATCCCTAATTTATTAACAAGGATCAATGGCTAACACGAGGTGTTTCTCCCTCTTTCACATACATGCAATGAAAAAGCACAAAAACAGTGATATGCTTCAAAAACAAAATTATATTCATTGAAACTTCTTCCTTGCTATTACAAATGCTATCTAGTGGTTTTGAATAGGTTCTCCACATCCTATCTAACCTAAAATCAAGGATTTAGGTGTTACAAACCATCATTGCTTCTCCTAGCTCAGTTTGCAACATCTTCTTGAGAGTTGTCATGCAAAACTCGCATTAGTACATTTGAGGCCTCTTTTCGACGGCTATGTGTCACTTTTCTGACACCTTCCCGTCATCCTAGCGACAAAGACTAGTGTTCCTATTTTGGTGTCAAAATTAACAATGGTTGTGTTGTCTTTCATTATTGCGATGGTACTAACTATCACAATACGAGCCGGCTATGATGGTTACCATGTTGTCATTACATATTTTTATTGTCGCTATTACGACACATAGGTGTCACAATTTATGTGTCGCTATTATGACACATAGGCATCGCATGTTATCTATCAATATTACGACACATAGGCATCACATGTTATCTGTCATTTTTTTAGACGTGCGAAGAATTTTGTATACATGCGACATCGAGCCGTCGGTAATTTTGTGACAGTCTGACGCAAGTATAACAAATTCGTCGCACGTCTGAAAAAAGTGACGTCTAGGTGTCGCAATACAAGCGGGCTATACTGGTAATCATGTTGTCATTACATTTTATTTGTCACTATTGTGAAACATAGCCATCGCATAGCGAGGATCAAAATTATGATAGTCGTGCGACGAGTTTGTTATACGTGCAACATCGAGCTATCAAAAATTATCGATGGCTCGACATCACATGCATTTTTTTAGTGTCGCTTTAGAGTTTTTAAGAGTTTCTCTTTGTTTCAAGAATAGTTTAGCATTCTCTACTTAACAAGGCCAACCACGTGAAGGTGGAAACTCATTTGGCCCCTCCAAGGACACTCTTATGACCCTTTACGACACTTTAAGATCTCTAAGATGTATTCTTAGGGTTCGTAAGGGGTCATAAAGGTTCATAAGGGATCCTGGGACACAACAGCTAAGAAACATAAATGTAGGCATCATGGTCACAATTGTTTGAGACACAACATTATTAAGTGGTATACCCAAATGATGTAATGCAACCACTACTCCTCCAGTTCTAAGTTGGTACTGCATGATCCAAAAACCATAGATAAGGAATAAATTTAGAGAGGGGAGGAAGGCCATAACAACCAAAATAATATACCTCCACTCTCTAAATTTATTCCTTATCTATGGTTTTTGTATCGTGCAGTGCCAAGTAAGAACTAGAGTAGTGGTTGCATTGTATCATTTGGGTATACCACTTAATTATGTTATCTCTAAACAATTGTGACCATGATATCTACATTTGTGTTTGTTAGGTGTTGTGATATCTATATTTATGTTTCTCAGCTATGGTGTTTATGTACATGTTCTTTATGTGTTTGGCTTCTCTCCCTCCTCCAAAAAAATATTTTCACACTCTGAATCAAGAATGCACGTGCAACTGCATAGAATATATAGTGTTAGAAGGCCCCAAATGTTTTATAAACCACTGGTGTTTTGTAGAACTGCATAGGATCATCACCAAAGGGGGTTTCAAATAAGATAACTCTCTTTCACTTAATAATTATGAAGCCATCAATGGTATACTAATTTTTTAGGATTGTAAGTTTCCATTGATGGCTTCAAATTACCAAGCAAAAGGTGTACAAAAGACTTAGCATCATTGCCTGATGTCGTTGAAGTGTTGACCTAGGGTTGAATCCAGTATGCTCTGATATGATTTAGAACCTACAAGGAAGGTCAAGATGGGGTTAGACCCAAAGGATCTAAGCAATGCATGGCACCCTATTAGTGATCCTCATCTACAATTACGCATGTGCATAGTCAAGCCATACACTTATCCTTGCCTCTCTATTTCCTGCACTTTTTTATACGGCTACACAACTAGATGCATGATATAAAATTCATAGTTTATTACATACAAGATCATAAGATAAGCTACATCAATAACTTAGCTAAATCAACCATAAGGTATTTAAAACTAGTATCGTAAAGAGATGCAAAATATGTAAAATATTGGTAAGGGGTGGAAAGATCAAGGAAAAACTCAAAAGTATAAGACCTAAGGGCCAGACCTAATGCCTCAGGGGATCATCATAGATGGCCTTTCCTATGTAACTCATAGAGACATCATAGTTTAGGTTTAACTTTAAAACCAATCTTTTAAAGGATGGTAGAAGTGGTATCAATCCTCTTTATCCAAAGGGTATCGATCACATTTCTCTCTTCACTGGAATCGAGGGTGCAGAAGTTGCTCTGCATCATTTGGGTATAGCACTCAATTTCTATAACAAATCCATGAAGAGAAACATTCTGCACCCCATATTCAATTGAAGGTAGAGGACATTGATCCCCTTTTGATAAAGAGTCTTCAAGAAAGATAGATGGTATTCTATTGTTTCTACCTAAAAAGCATTACCAAGGAAAAAAGAGAAAGCAATAATTAGTAGTGTCCAAAAAAGGAGGAAAAATCATAGTAGCATAATGCAAAAGGATATTATGTTTCATAGCTGTCATGTTTATGTGCATGTTCAAGGAAGAACTCAAAAGTACAAGACCTAAGGGCTAGACCTAATGCCTCGGGGGCTCATCATAGATGGCCTTGCCTACGTAACTCGCTGAGACATCGTAGTTCATTTTTAACTTTAACTTTAACAATAAACAATTAGAGCTACATACAACTGAATACAATATGACATGGTAGTAATAAATAAACCACCCTTGAAGAGAGAGATATGGTACTTTTTCAATGTAGAAAATGGAAGTTGTTATTTGTCAACCTAGATCAATTCGGTCCACTACAACCTCATGAGATTGAGCTTGTGTTTAGGCTATGATAAGGAATGCACACATGTTTATGGTGGGATAGAGCATCTATGATCCCTTGGAAATGCTTTCCTAGTATTAATGGTAGGATGTCATATTTATGTTATGAAGCTTCTTTATCCAAAGGGTATCAATGACATTTCTCTCTTCACTGAAATCAAGGGTGCAAAAGATGCTTTACATCGTTTGGGTATACCACTCAACTTCTATACCCAATGGATGAAAAGAAACCTTTTTCACCCCTTATTCTATTGAAGATAAAGGACATTGATCCCCTTTTGATAAAGAGTCTTCAAGAAAGATAAATGGTACATATCCTACTGATTCTACTTGGAAAGCATTCCCAAGGGAGAAAGAGATCACAAACTCAACAAATAATCAGTAACAACAATAAAAAAAAATGAATAAGTATTCCAACATAATGAATAAGTGGGAAAATTACATAAGGCATTGAAAACTAGTTTTTTAAAGAGATGCAAACTATGTAAAATATTAGTAAGGAGTGGCAAGATCAATAAATAACTCAAAAGTATAAGACATAAGGGCCAGACCTAATGCCTCAGGGGCTCATCATAGATGGCCTTGCCTACGTAACTCGTAGAGACAACGCAGTTCAGTTTTAAATTTAAATTTAACAATAAAAAATTGGAGCTACATACAACTGAATACAACATGACATGGTAGTAATGAATAACCCACCCTTGAAGAGAGAGATGTGGTACTTTTTCAATGTAGAAAGTGGAAGTTGTTATTGGTCAATCTAGATCAATTGGGTCCCTACAACCTCATGAGATTGAGCTTGTGTTAAGGCTATGATAAGGAACGCACACGTGTCTATGGTAGGATAGATCATCTATGACCCCTTGGGAATGCTTATCTAGTAGTAATGGTAGGATGTCATATTTATGTTCTGAAGCTTCTTTATCCAAAGGGTATCAATGGCATTTGTCTCTTCATTGAAATTGAGGGTACAGAAGATGCTTTGCATCATTTGGGTATACAACTCAATTTCTATACCCAATGGATGCAAAGCAACCTTCTGCACCCCTTATTTGATTGAAGATAAAGGACATTGATTCCCTTTTGATAAAGAGTCTTCAAGAAATATAGATGGTATATATCCTACTATTTATACTTGACAAGCATTCCCAAGGGAGAAAGAGATCACAAACTCAACAACTAGTCAGTAACAATAATGAAAATAATGAATAAGTATGCCAAAATAATGAATAAGTGGGAAAAATACATTCATCCAATAACAAAAAATACATTACAAATGCCAAGCTCACGGTCTCAATGAAATAAATAGTGTATAAAACAATATATGGTGCACAACAACAACAAGTATACAATGACATCAATAACATTTTGTGATGCCCGAGCTCAAATTCAAAATAGTAAGTCTATTAATGTATGATCTAATAGAAGAAACCTCATTGATCATTACCTTTGACTCCATAAAGATTTATTGTTATTAGTGATGTAAAAGGCACCAGTTGTAGTAGCAGGTGCTACTTTTCCACCCTCTCTTTGACTTGTAACTATTTCAAGCTTTCCCAAACTTCCTTTTACCCTCTTCATTGAATTTTTCCCTTTACCTCCCAAGGCCTTTGGCTCTGCATTTTTGTTTTGTGCAACTGAAGTCTGTCCACAGAAAGTAGACATCAAATTTCCATTCAAAACATTTCTTAAAAGATTAAAATATTAACAACTGAGTGCTAAAAATTCTTATGATTGTTTTCCATATAATTATTGCCTAAAAAATTTTAGTAATTACCATTATGACATATGTAGGATTGCCATTTGATGGGATTCCATATTGAGTTAATGTGTGTGCACCCTAAAGTTGTAATCAAGACCACAATGTTAGAAAATTAGGTTAGTAAAATAGGCCATATGTCCACAATAAAAATAGCCAAAAATACATGCTAAACACTAGGTATCAAAAGGGAGTGACCATCTCCTTCATTATTGACTTACCTGAAACATAAAATCACATAGACAGATGCATACTTTCAAATTATAAGTTTTAAATATTTTAAAAGACAAGAATGAGAAAACTCAAGGTAGTAGAACTTATAGGAGGTACTGATGGATGGCCATTAATTCCTCCAGATGGATACATAGAAGGATAGGGAGAAGTTGTTCCATAAGCTGGCATTAAATTTAATTCATCAAAGCACTGAACACATCTGGACCATCACCCCATCTAACAGATAAAAATAGCAATGATGTTAAGCAAAACTAATTTTGTAAAGGGAGTAAATTTCATTAATTGGAAGAAAAAAATTTAAAAGTCAAAATGGAGATAGTCTTGTTCTTGGATGCTTAACGCAATCCTGTCCCAAAAGAAAAAATTCATCTAGAAATTTGTAAGAAAAATTAGAAGATAGTTTTTCATGTGTCTCAAGCTGTCAATAACAAGGAATTATTAAACATTAAATAATTCTAAAAGAATAATTAGTAAGACACACACTCTTGAACTGAGCATGAGATGATGAAACATATTCTGGATGACTTCCCTTCTTTTATTTTACTGTATTTCTTGAGAACTCATTATTTATCTATAGAGATAGGAGAAGCAAAAGAAACTCTCTTTATAACCCCAAAAGGAAATGATAGATGAGATAAATTCCTAATTAGAGAAGTAGATCGATGATATGTCTCCACACAAACCAAAGGAAGCACACCAATGTTGCCCATAAGAATAGAGATTGAGAACAAAGACAAGGAATGATCATAGGTGATATAGAAGCATCATACATTATCACCTCAATAGAAGTAGAGGAGAAAAATATTTTGGATTATAAACATCCTTAGCCAACTCCATAGTGAGGTGTTCATGCAATGCATTCTTCTATTACAAGGACAAATACGAGACATTTGAGTGAGGGAAAACAAATGCTAGATGACTGGACGTAGCAAAATATCATAAGTGAATTCCTTCATAATCCAAATTCTAGCTTCAAGAGCTATCAACAACTTACAAAACAACCTTGGTCAAGAGAGACATAGACAAATCTAAATCCACAAGAATACATGCATAGGTGGTTTGAAAGAACATTATAGTGGCCTAAACCACTATTATGAAACATCTTGAGGACTAACCAATTCCAATGTAGCAAGAATTATACCAAAAATGGAGAGGAATATTTGAGAGGTGAATCCAAACTCACAAGAAATTAAAAGACTCAATGAGAGGTTTAAATGAGGAAACTTAAGGTTTTAGTGAGAGCATTTTGACCCTAGAATCAAGAATGGGAAATAAAATATTGTTTTAATCAAAGAATGAATCAAAGGCCACCGGAATTAAAAAAACTTTCACACAAAGGTAAATTTCTATTTTCCTTTACATAATGTAATCCTTTATGGTAGATCATGAAGTGTGATAATATTTCTTCTTTCCTAGTAATGATTCATAAAGTTTGATTCAAATAATCAATGGTAAAACTTATACAATTTCTTCATAGTTATAGTTAAACAAATAAGAATCCCCACTAATTGTCTAAATAATGTGTTATTTATGTCTCTAAATCTTTAGATGTACATAATTCCATCGCCACTTCAATGGATGTGGTAGTACTTTTTATTTTTCACCCTATATTTTACCACCAAATTGGGCATTGTGACGGTGTGAAATGTTGTTAAAAAAAATATATTTTGAGCTTCTCTTTTTTTTGAGAAAAGTTTAACATTCTCTACTTAACAAGGCCGACCATGTGAAGGTGGAAGCTCATCTGGCCCCTCCAAGGAGTCTCTTATGAGCCTTTACAACACTTTAATATCTCTAAGATGTATTCTTAGGGATCGTAAACGGTCATAAAGGGTCATAAGGGATCCTGGGACACAACAACTAAGAAACATAAATGTAGGCATCATGGTCACAATTGTTTGGGGACACAACATAATTGAGTGGTATACCACTTGACATAATTATGGGTATACCACTCAATTATGTTATGTCTCCAAACAATTGTGACCATGATATCTACATTTATGTTTCTCAGTTGTTGTGATATCTACATTTATGTTTCCCAGTGATTGTGTTTATGTGCATGTTCTTTATGTGTTTGGCTTCTCTCCCTTGCACCTAGAATAAGATTTTCCCATTCTGAATCGACAATGCACGTGCAAATGCATATAATATATACTCTTACAAGGCCCAGATGGACAAAAATTCAATGTACAATTATGGTCTTGAATAGATAAAGTGGAACTAGAATTTCAGCAAGGCTGGGAAAAGTTTATTCATAATTATGAACTTTTTCTAAAATTCCAGTTTCAGTTTATCTTTACAAGACCATAATTGTACCATTGAATTTCTGCCCATCTGGGTCTTAAAATTATCAATTTATACTTTCAGAATTAGCTCACTCCATTATAGGGAAGAAAGAAAAACCCATGTGATTTAACATCATTGATGTGCAAGGAAATAGGAAATTATTAGAAGCAAATCTCATAAGATAGTATTTAGATTAAATGCATTAATATACAAAAAAACCCCAAAAAATGATAAAGAAAGGTAATTTGCTTAATCACGTCACTAATTTTTTCATGTCTAAATATTGGTGTCTTTCAAGTGATTTGATTCTAGTCATGCCTAGTACTAGAAATGAGAATAGTCTTAACCAAAAACAAGGTGAATAAGAGTAGTTAGATATTCATGCTAAAACCAAAAATGCCATTAATATGAAACCCTAAGCATATTAGTGGATAAAGTGAAGATTTCAACCCAAAACAATCGTTAAAACATGCCAAACATCTGGCATAATTGTACATTTCATTCATGTCATTGATATTGTTCTTCATCCATCTCATCATCAAGATCATCGTCATCGGTGACATCGTCACCATCATTATCATCATCCTCATCATAATAATCATCATCATCATCATCATCATCATCATCATCATCATCATCATCATTATCATCATGATCAATAGAAGCATCATCATCATCTTCAAGTCTTCATATTCTTCTTCGACTAACTCTCGATCGTGATAATCATCTACATCATCATCAACTTCTTCCTCTTCCTTAGTATCTTCTTCTTCCATCACATTATACCTTATTGGCCTTCCTCTTGGATCATGTCTAACAACAAATGACCAACCTGGTTTATGTGGAACCTCCGAGTAAAATACCTACTCACATTGGCTTGGAAGAACATAGGGCTCTTCCCCAACTAGCTCAAACAGCCTTGTATTAATCATTGGAAATCCACTGCCATGTTCAATAACAGTTCTATCAGGATCATTTTGATTGAGACGTAGTCTGTACCATTTCATGATGAAGAGAACTAATTTGAAGGAATTAAAGTCATGGTCCAGTATATCAACCAAAATACCATAGTATAGATTTTGCAACTCTTGAGGATGTAAGTCATTCTAGATGAAATATTAGTCACCTGGAAGACTACACTTATCCTAGAATCACAAGTTCTCTTCATGTCATCCAAATTTTTGATGCAAAATTTAGAACCATTGTAGAACATAGCCTTCTGGTGTTTCACCTACAATAATTTAAAACATGTATAAATTATTACATCACGAGTTGAAAAACATACGGTTTATTAACAAATTTATAAGTACCTGGCGATCTCTTACACCATATGCTAAATATATTTCCTTTTGTGTAACATTGGGATCTCCATTACGATGAGCTTGTACATAACTAATGAAGACATAGATTCCCATTTTAATCTATAACCATAATGTTGACATTGTTCAATCCAGACCGTCATCCAATCTTGATTGTTTGCAATAAACAAATGTATTGCATCCCACTCTTTAGCAACTGCACAAAAGTAAATAGATGATCAGTTACAACAGATTTATTTTGAATATTAAGAATTAATTAACTACAATAACATCTCATAATTTATTACCTTTGAGTTTCCTAAATTTACCGTTGCCTACTAAGTACTCCCCTTCAATTTTTTTAATGGACTCGAGATCCCAAATGTAATCTATATGAGATTTTGTTGCAAGATTAGGAAGATATTGAGTAATGTACACCATCATTTGGTATACCATATATCCTTCAACCATAGAACCCTCAGGACGTTCTCTCTATCGTACCAAACCCTTCAGCAATTTCAAGTGTCTCTCAACCATCCACATTGACCTAGCATGTACAGGTCCACACAATTCAATGTCCTCAACTTGGTGTATGAGGTAGTCTTCTTGTGCATTGAAAAAGGTTGAAGGTAAACACTTTTCCATTTCACACATTAGACGAGGAATTCTTTTCTTCCAATATTTTATATCTTCTTTATGGATTTATTTAGATGAAAACCACCTACAAGGGATTGAAGACACAAATATATATAAATACAAGACTTTACAATATATCACTTTTTTGATATATTGAACAAATATCACTGCTTACCTCATGTATTTTCCAAGATCATATATCACTTGTTTGATATTATTGTTGAAGTTCTCTGGGAGTGATAAGGGTAGAAAATACTACAAAAATTGTCAACTGATCATTTTATACAATGAAAATTGAATGTAGTTACACAAATATATTGTAAATACAAAAGACTGTGACTTACCTTGATGAAGGTATGCCAATCATGCATTTTCATCCCTAACCCCAAATCACTCTTCTTTGATATGACATTGCTTATATTCATAGAAAATCCTGTAGGAAATCAAATTTTACGTATGACTTCTTTTATGACATTACTTTGTTGCTCTGTTAATAACCAAGGAAGAGCACTTGCATTAATTTGGTCTCCGTTGCTATTTGATTCAATGATATTTTTCATTGGATGATTGGAATCATGAATGTCACTACAAATTTTGCCAGGTTTTTCTTTGTCATGCCTTCCATCCAATATTTTCCATAGTGTCTCTATTACATTCTTTCCAATATGCATAGTATTAAACAAATGCACAATTTGTAGTTGTTCATAGTAGGGAAGCCTACTAAATTCTCTGGGATAACATTTTAGTCCTTGGTCAGCGTTGCCTTCACGACCTTCAAGATCGTCAACTACATAATTAGCCAACAAAATAGAATCAAAATATATAATTTTCAAATATCAACCATTAGGTGGAATGATAATACATCGAATTCTATTATATTCCAACTTCCATAAGTGAGGTTTCATTCTTCGGGGCTTTGATGTAGTCTCTTCTTTCCCATTGAAAAGATGTTTTTCTGCACTTTGATACTTATGATTTATGTGGAGGAAGTGCCTATACTCATCAAACACCTACTTTCTTAAACTTTTGGAATGACGATATTTCATATTTGGACCACACATTGGACATGAAAATTTTCCCTTTGTTTGAAGACCTACAAGTTAACGATACAATTGGATTAAATATGTGAATTTTTTGAATTAGAATTATCGCATACAACTAGAATTCACCATAACATACCACAAAAATGTGTCAACCCTGGAGCATCATGAATTGTCCACACAAGAATTGCATGGAATTGAAATTGTCTTTGTCCAATTCGTCTAGAGATGTCATACATAGTGAAACCATTCCATAACACCAAAAACTTGTCGATAAGAGGTGCAATATATACATTCATATCTTTCACTTGGTACTTACCTAGTTGAATTAACAACATCAGATAATTATTGTGGCCATTTCACTCCAAGACTTACAATTACAAGTAGACAACTATAAAATAATAAAATACCTAGAATAATCATTGCCAACATAATGTGCTCCCTATTTATTGACATCCATGGTGGAAGGTTATTGTTGATAACAAAAACAAGCCACACCGAGTAAACAGATCTCATCTCTCCATACAGATTGACACCGTCTGCTACCAGAGAAAGCTTGAGATTTCAATGTTCTTCTTTAAAGTGTGGTCATTTTTCCTCTATGTCCATAAATGATGAACCATCTGTAGGCATTTTAATAATGTCATCTCGACTCTTGCCGCATGCATGGTAATCCATGAATTGTGCCAAGCTATTACACCTGAATAATCATTTCAGACATTGAATAATGGGGATGTAACGTAGAACCTTGCGAGGCACCTTTTTTATCATTTGATCATCTTGATATCTGCTCATATGGAATTCAGGGCATTATGTTGCATTTTCATATTCTTTATGATAAATAATATGATCTTCGGGACAAGCATCTATTTCTTGATACTCCATTCCAATATGTTTCATAATGGCACATAATTCTAGGTATGAGTGAGGAAGAACATTTGATGGTGGTAACAGAAACTCACCTATTAATCTATAGAAAAAAATATAAGTCATTACTATAAACAATCTTAATGGTACATGTTTCACCTTTTATAATCTATAATGACATATATGACAAACCTTAGCATTCGTGACATTGCTATGTTGGATAAACCATTCATAAACTTCAAATTCACCAACAACAATAAAGCATAGAGAAGAGTAGATTGGGAGACTTCATAAAGGGCCGTGTTTTCCTTCTCAAGTAGAGGTATATCATGGACGGTGTCAATGTCATCCTCATCATAATCATCATCATCATCATTAGCAGCACTAGTAGCACCAGTACCAAATGTGTCAACAATCAATGCATTCATACCATCATCTTCAAATGTTTTTTCTGGTGCATGATGGTCATCTTCCATGGGATCATGATCTTCAGCTTCAATACTCACACCTCCATGTTCCTCTATATTCACACCCCGATGTTCCTCTGAGATGTGGTGGTCCATATCACGTACTACACTGGGGAGATTGACCTATATAAAAATGATGATAATCAAACCCCCCTTCAATGTGATAATCAAACCTCCTTCCATGGTTCATATGATGTATATTAATTATGAAAATAATATAACAAACAAAAATTACCAATGGATGAATATAATCAAACCCCCCTTCAATGTGACCATTCTCCCTACAATGTCTCTTTGCTGTTTTGATTTTGATTCTTCTTGTCTTTAAGTTGTTACAACTCTTGCATGGACAATAAAATTTGTCATCGCCTTCTCTTTGAAAGTTAGACAACAAATAGCAATTGTCTCCCTATTTTTTTTGAATTCTCTTGTATAATTTGACATGATCCTTAATGTGTATATCTTCAAAAAAATTTGACATGTTGTACTTAATGTTTATATCTGCACATATGGTTTTGATAGCAAATGGTCACTCTATTTTCTCGTGGTGAGAACTCTCCCCCACATTGTAATCATATCGAGAAGTTGATATCAAATTAATGAACATTGTAAACATACAAAAGTGGATGAACATAAATAATGAAGGTACCAGAATATGAGTATAGCCAATTTTCAAAATAATATAGGAAGACAACATGCACAACATATAAATTTTGGTCTATATTTCGGCAGATTTTAAATTGTGAAATAATTAGCAAATGTCTGCCTCTCAAGAACTCCCACAACCAAATATAAAATCATAACGAAGTCATAAACAACAAAAATTTCATGAGTTTATCAAAATATTTCCAACATTATATCTACATGAAATTCTAAATAAGTTTCAATATCTACAATAGCCGTCTGTTAATGACATTTATGCATATATATGGTCCCATCAAAGTAGTGCACAAAATGTTAGAATAATAACTAGAATAATGCAAATATAAACATGGAAGAGAACACAAATGACACAGAGATTTAACGTGGTTCACCCAATCCCTGGGCTACGCCTACCAACAGCGAGTCCAATACTTATATTATTATCCAGTGATTACAATCTGAAACCTGCAACTCAATATCATCACAGGAAGCTACAAAAATCCCTCATACAATAAAATCTCAAAACCCTAAGCCCTTTTCACAAGAATATTTGACCTAACCTAATTAGGAAAAAAAATACTCTGACTAATAGAAAATCAATGGTCGACCCTTTACAATATTAATAAGTCATTGTTGGCATCGAGGGTCTTTGCCCCTTGACCCCAAGCTTGGGGCAGATAAAGATATTTCTGGGGGGAAACCGCACCGAAAGAAACTGAGTCTGATTAGGCTCCACATACATAACACAAACTACAAAAAGAAGGCATCGCAAAAAAATGATTTCTGCTTTCGCCATTGAAACAATCTTGGCAGCACTAGTTGCCTCTTGAGCCTTGCACAAGTTGCATGCATTTCCTACATCAGGTATAGACATAGATGGGGTATATATAAATGTAGTTTCGTCAACCCATAGAAAGTATTTACATCCACTATCTCCCTATAATACCAAATCTACATCAGCTCTTCCTAAAATGATTACTTGTCACATTAATTTTAAACATAAAATATAATTCAGATTCCATATCTAGACCTTTTTCCTATTTGGAAAAACCCAAAATTGATGCCCAAGATTACTTGTTATGTGTGACGTCTACAAGACACAAGGGCCAACACCACATCAACACATAGGTGCATTGACCAAAGCCATCGACGCTATATCAATAATTATTGCACTATCATTCCAACATATCATTTTGTTTAGTTGATTATTGTGTTCATTTAGAGTAATTATAATGAAATTAAAATATTATATTATTAATTATTATTAAGGGAGTATTACAATAAAATTAAGTATTATTAAGGGAGTATCATTAAATATCACATGGACTAGACATACTTGTTGATTCTGTATACATAATGATAATTGTATGCATATGTCAATTTATACATGCTATGTGAGTTTTGTGTATAGGCATGTGCATGTATTTATTCATACCAGTTTGTGCTTGCATGTGCACTTCAATAGGAAGAGCTCATAAAAGAAGTGAAGCATGTGTTATTTGATAACATTCAGTTTATGCAAAAACATAATTATTCATAATGTTATTTTTTAAGATAGATTTTATAACAGTTATACATGTGATGAAAGTTTGTTTTCAGTTCATAAACCATGCACACTATTTATGTTATGTTGAAGAAATTCAGAATGGAGTGTGGATTACAAATTTTTATCTATGGCAGTGTAATACTTTGTAAAGAGTTATTGTTATCAGTGATGTAAAAGGCATTATTGTCCAGTTTATATCTACACTTGAAATCATTATTGAAAATTTTTTAGAAGCACTTGCAGTGCATTGAGAAATTGATTCATTGCAGTAATATTAGAGGATTGAGTGTTTGCCAGTTGGGGTAGTGGGATTAATCCCACATGTACCTGATAACAAATAGTGATGCCTATTTTAGTATAAATGCCACCATAGGACAAGTAAATGAGCCTTCACAATGGGAAAGATAGATACTTAGTTTGTATGTGCAATCCCTGAGTAACGTTATGTAACTTAGTTATTAATCCATTTGGGAAGTCAAGAACATGGTTTAAAAAGAAGAAAGTACCCATTAGTTCCTCTTTCAAAATCATAACTTGAGGTCCTTTGATGCTTATGTTATCACAAAGCAGTCATCAAGAGACCTTCAACTTATGATTTTGAAAGTTCAGATGCTTTTCTCAATGAGCTACAAGGTCATGCATAACAAGAGACAAAAATGATATGAAATGGTTCAATCACGGTATACATCTGAACAACATATATGGTAACTTAAAAATGAGCATAAACACAATGGGTTATACAATGTTGCAAAATGGACCAGACATGGTCTTAGATCAGATTACTACCATAAAGAACTTCCTGTCATGTTAGTGATAGGAATAGAAATAGTTGTAAAACTGATGAGTGGCAGTTTTATTAAAGACTCAAATCAAGATACAAGTTCATGTGGATAATAAAAAACAACATTAACAAACACAAGCGTAGATGTAGTGATATCAACAATTTGATAAATTTGAAACTTACAATAGTGAAGCCGATGATATCAAAAATTTGATAAATTTGAAACTTACAACAGTGATACAGAGGCAATGGCCATAGGCTAAAGTACTACAATACCATGTCATTGTAAACATTCAATAGGAGTGAATAATTATAGATCCCATATGAATTATTCATTGATAAATCATCATGTGGGTGTCCATGGAAGTTGCAATGTTGCAGAGAGGTTAATACATTCCCAAGATGACTTTGATAAAATTACAAATCACCACCAGTGACTCGAAAGTTCAATACATGTGAGAGACAATATAGGAAAAGTAGGGTGAATGTGAATCTCTACTTAAGTGAAGAACAATCATGAAATTTACAACATATGAAGGAATTGTTCATGTTTCAAGGCAGAATAATCATAGCATGAAGACACCATAACTATGTACTGACCTATACCTTAAAGGAGAACAACAATAGTAGCAGGAGTAGTCAATAGACCAATGGTATTATCACTATTTACATGTTTTATTAATGGAGGTACAAATAGAATATAACAAAGGGAATGGATATACACAACAAAGAGATTCAACATTGTAAAAAAATAAAATCATTCGAGTCATGAGTAAACATCATGATCAACTATTGTAACAGCAAGACAGAAGGATGTTATAACAACAGTTTTAATGACCAATCATCAAGATATAGTGATGATATTAGAATTCAAGTCAGTTGTCATACATTTTAGAAGGAGCCTATCATTGTAAATAAAAAATGATGTTATCATTCTTGTGTTACTAATATTCATAAGAAACCGTGATAGGTTAGGTGAACACATACAGTGGAGGGTGCATTTGAAAGCACCAGTATTGGAGAGTTTGAGAGTAAATTGCTGATTTTAGAGTTTGAAGGGCTACTAGACAAGCCTAGAAGTGCTATAGTAGAAGAATGGTGAAATATGAGTGGATAGGAGTGAATGGGAAGTTGTAACATGGAAAATATACCATGTTAAGATGATCTATGGTGTTGGGATCAAGGTGAGAGGTTTGGTTGGAGTTTTGGTATGGTGGAGGCACTAGGTGCACTAGGTGTCCTAGGATGATGTTGGTGCTAGAAGCCAATTTTCAAAAGCAGATAAATACGCACTCTTCCATAGATCATTATCCCAAACTCTTAAAACCTTTCCTTCTATATTTCCTCCACATAGAAGGCAATCTATTTACGCAGGTCATCACCTTAACCACCTAACGACAAATTCAACTCATTATCAAAGTCAAATCTATGATAGACAAATGCCAGTCAGAG
The DNA here is from genome assembly GCA_018584345.1 of Thuja plicata. Classification (NCBI taxonomy): domain Eukaryota; kingdom Viridiplantae; phylum Streptophyta; class Pinopsida; order Cupressales; family Cupressaceae; genus Thuja; species Thuja plicata. The sequence continues at coordinate 3,075,147 of MU225105.1, read as the reverse complement.
ACTCATTCAAAGAATGGATTTTTAGAAGTTCAAGTTGAATGTGTAGAAAGTCAAGAATGGATTTTCAGAAGTTTAGAGAGTCAAGAATGGATTTTTAGTCAATCATTTTTATCAGGTAGAGATTTTAGGCACACCTCTCAATGAGTATAAATAGAGACCCTAAGTCTTGGTATTTTGAACTGTAACAGATTAAAGATCGAATCATGTTGCCTCCTCCTCTTAATATCACTTCAATGCAATGGAAAAATATTATGATGGATTCTTATGTGACCTTGATCTTTACAGTAGAATCAATTCTTCACTGGTAACTAGGCAGGATGTTTCACATAACAATGTTTGTGAAATGGGTATTATGGAAGACGTCCAATTAAAGCTTTCTCCTGTTTATGATACTCCAAAATCTTTCTTAGATTTGAGTTTGGACATTCAATCAGTCAGTTCCTAGAATTCTGTGTATGCACAGACCGCCTTCATACCATACAGACAAACCAACCCAAATGCAAAAGTGGCTTCATTCAAAACTGGCCAGAATCTGCACAAAAGATGTTTCGCCCTTCTCGACAAGATCCATGACAAGAGAACATTAACAAGGAAAATATTGAAGCCAAGTACCCCTAAAAAGGAAAGATTGGGTGAGTGTATTATATCCAAGAGGGGAAGGAGAGTTAGACTTAAAAAACATTTCTCAAATCTTCACTCCCTACTTAATTAAAAAGGTAGAGGCTCAAATAAACTATCTTTTCTTATATCAACACTCTAGCCATTTTTTTTTTTTATAATGGCTAATAATGTATTAAAGCCATAAAAAAACAAAATGAATGATGTAATGAAATATGTCAAATGGACAAAATGAGCACAAATATAAACTCTACATAATCAACTTCAACAAACTTTAGATCATAGAGGAGAAATTGAAGCACAAATCAAGAAAACTCTCAGAAGTGGGTATTCTTACTATTCTATTATTTACCCATGTTAGTGGATTACTCATAGAGACAAATAACTTGAATGCACAAATATAGATATTGATCAACACAGCTAATGAACAAAGAATCTTTATATGGTTCTTAATGTTCACATTCAAGTACTCCCATAAGCCAAAATTTGATGGGATACAAACTTTTAGCAATTCAAAGATGTTTATATAACAATATTTTCCCTTCAAAGAAGTAAAAGGACACACATACTTTAAAAATAATAGAAAATATTCATGTGGTGAGGATAAGACATTTTCAAAGTAGGGATGATATTAATCTAAGTTACCAAATTATTCCCTGGCAACCCCAAAGTCTAGTCTGGTTCTTGCAAAAGTCTGGTCCTTATCCCATTCTTGCAAAAGTCTGCCCAAATTCTGTTAGATGAACCCAACACAAGTTTTGCCATTTTTTTATGGTGAATTTGGACTAAAACATTAATATATATGGTGGTGTATTTTATATGTTGCTTTACTATTAGCATAGTGGTTATCTTCTTCCGTGTGCACACACACACACACACACACACACACACACACCCAAAAAAAATGAATGAATTTTGAATTTGAATCTGAACCAACAACTTAGGTTCAACTTGTACCTTATCATTCCCTCAGTGCACTAAGTGTCACAGTTATACTTGATTCATTGCATAAGTGAGAGGGTTTAAATATCAGAACAACATATCAAGTCCT
>MU225105.1:3061054-3073297 GCA_018584345.1 Thuja plicata | reverse complement strand
ACATTCATTATGGCAAATTAAAGAGTTCTATAGAACTTATAAGATAGAAAGAAGTCTCTCTATATTTGAATTATAATAATTTTGTGCAAACCCTATGAAATTATAGGAAGGGACATTACAAATGTTGACTCAAAACATTTTTTATAAACAATTTTATAATCACACTCATGTTACTTGGACTGCAAATAAGGGGTAGTTAATTTTACTTGGCACTTCATTTACTGGAATAGCAAGTGATTATCATTTTTTTACAAAGGAGTGTCATTTGAAAGTTGCAATAAGAAAAGTCTCAACTTGGTTTGTGAATTGAGTGGGATATTCCCAAACTTCTCTTCACTTATGTATTTCACCATGTAACTATTTAAAAACACCTCCAAACAAGCAAAGATAGTGTAAACTGTAAATAGTTTCCAATCCACGTAATAGTCATATGTTTGCATTCATACATCATCAGTGAGCATGGTGAATGTGAAAACATTAACAAACAATGAGACATAGACTGTAACATAAAATATGATTGGTGGAACCCTAAACAGGGGAAATTCTCTAGCAGGATAGGTGTATACCCCTCACCACTATGTAACATTCAATTACAGCCAACTACAGTAAAGAATGGTCTGAAAATATTGCAGTAGAGGAAAGTCTTTGTGAAGGCTTGAAAATGTTGATAGCAGAAAAGGAAAGCGAAGAAAATGTTGCAGCACTGGGTGGTTTTGCAGCAAATAAAGATGTAACAGAAGATACAGGAGCATGTCTTTGGGATGTCATGAAAGAAGACAATAAAAAGGTTGCAGCTATGGATAGTTTTGCAGCACATGAGGATATAAAAAAAGTTGAGAAATGTCCTTTGGATGGCATGAGAATGATGGAGAGCGTGGAGCAGCAAGGTAGAAAGAGGTTGGTTTTAAAGAAAGAGGATTCTAGAGAGGTGTATCTTGAGGTAGTGAGCATAAATGAGGTTACAAAATGCATTTGGTGGAGGTGGCCAAACTTGGGTGGGTGCCAAACTTGGCCGGGTTAAAACCCACAAAAAAAAGAAGAGGAATATTGAGTGGTGAAATGAGGAGGGATGCTGACTGGAGCAACATTTGGAGGAGGTGGTCGGATTACAGTGGAACAAATTTCACATTGAGGAAGAGGGTTATAGACTAGAAATGGTGGAGGAGGTCAGGTTATACTGGAGCTAATATCACATCAAGGAAGACAAGAGTAGAACAAAGTTGTCAGAGAAGGAGGATGCTTGTTCTTGCTAGGTGTTGGAGGAGGAGAAATAAGAACTAGTTGGAGGTTCCTATCATAGTGACAGAGTTCATTGAAGATTGTTGGCAATTTGCAAGGGTGGATCTACCATCCAACACAATTTTGTGAGACTAAGTACATAATTCTCCTACCCTAGGTGTTTGATGCATGAGCATCCAGGGGTATAGGGTAGTCCTCCATCTCCCAAAAACATTGCTAGTTTTATTTTCTATTATGGTTAGGTGGTTACAAATAATAGTGATCATATATAGGTCTCCATGTACCTAGTAAAGTTCCCAAGAGGACATAGGAGGTTAAAAAATTTCAATATTTGTGGCCTATGTTCAATGCGAATTGTAATTTTCAAGGAGGGACACCTTTTTCTATCATTTATAGTGTTAAAATCTTAAAAATACCCTTCTTCACTTAGGAGCAAGGGGAAGATTCATGCACTCATATTTATTGAATGGTTACATAAAAAATGAGAAAAGACACATTTATAGGCATCCTCTTTGGAAAATTGGACACCTTTGAGGAGCCCTCCTAGGGAAGTTGAAAAGTCATCTATTGGCTATTTGTTTCTTTTCTTTATAGCCATGTGTTTCTCATCAAGAGAGGGAGTGGGATTTCCAAGAGGCACAAGAATGCTATAATAAGGAGGCTTGGGCTGGTTGTTTAGTCATTTAGTGTTGAGTAGATCATTGAGAGTTGATCCAAGGTTGACTGGATCATCTAGAGTGGCGTGGATCTTTGAAAGTGGAGTGATTGTTTGAAGTTGAGAAGAGTTCTCATTCATTTGAGAGTTGAGTTATAGTTTTGATTGCAAGATTAGTAAATCCCATGAGGCTAAGAATTGTAATTTTTGAATATTTTTGTTTCTTTACTAAGTTACCAAATTCTTCCCTAGCAACCCCAAAGTCCAAATTCTTCTTTACTAAGTTACTATTGAAATTGATAATAAGATCCTGAATGTCCAGGTTACAGACAGTTTGTTCAATCCCTCAATGAGGCATTTAAAAAGACACCAACCCTTTCAAAATTCATTGACATCTGACCTTCAATAGATAGGGTCAAAGCTTCAGTGTTGAGATTAAAGTATGAAATTTTTATCATTCTTTCGAGAAAAGCAATTAATTTTATTTTACATTTTTGGATAGATAACTAGGGTTTTTTCAATGAATTTTGTTGGCTATAAAACATGTACCTCCAATAATCATAAAGACTTGAACAAAAACCCATGGCCATGCATATTGTCAACAGGTGTAACAAGAAGGACATAGACAATGGCTTGGCTGGTGTAATGCTTGTGAGCTGGTAAAGTCACCTTCATATTAGGTTTTTCTAGGCCAAGGTGGGTGTTCCTTAAGGTATTTTCAATAGGATATAGTTAATTAATAAAAATTTATATAAAAGGCTCTAGCATCCATACTCACAATGCTATGGATCCCTAAGAATGACACTAAATTTATGTCAGCATTGATTGCAATCAGACCTAGAAGAATTCTAACAAATGGATAATAACTGACTCTTACCATGCATCAAAATAAAATGGTTTATTCCTTAATAAATGAATCCACTTAACATTGCATACACAAGGGTAAGAGCGAAAACATACCCGTGTCATCCATAAATGGTTTATCAGCTATAGGGAAACATAAAATTAAATTTTAAATTTTATAATTAGATCATAAAAGCATGGTTGAATATAAGAACTACCCTAAAGGAAACATGAATTAATTAGAAGATCTATTCCCATTGGGTAACAAAGTAACTACTTGTAAGGAGCATGACAATAGGTTTGTAAATAAGAAATGAAATAGTGATTGTCTATGCGCAACCTCAAAGTATAAGGAAACTTGTAAATGAACATACTTAGTTATCCCTTACAAACCATAAATAACCCACATATAACAAAGACCATAGAAAGAGATTTTTTAATGCATTATAACATAGACACATTTTTATCCTTGTATCGGGTAGCTTGAATAGGGGCCTTACACTTACCTCTGGTGCAAGTATCAGACATATTTCTCAAGGCTATAAGATTTATGACACCTAAAAGTTCCTCCCTACTAGACAACAGTGGCATACTGCCCATGACAAAGCATCACTTTCTTTATGCTAGGGTTTCTGTAGATTACGGCGTATGTTCTCATTATGGCATATGTTCTCATATTGACTAATATCAATCAGGCCATCTTAGGGTATACGCCTCTAGTCATGTAATATGCTCTTAACCAAAGGCTAAAAAACAAGACATATATTGAAATTGATAATAAGATCATGAATGTCTAGGTTCCAGAAAGTTTTTTCAATCCCTCAATGAGGCATTTAAAAAGACACCAACCATTGCAAAATTCATTGGCATCTGACCTTCAATAGATAGGGTCAAAGCTTCAGTAAGACAACAACGACATACTGCCCATGACAAAGCATCACTTTCTCTATGCTAGGGTTTCTGTAGATTACGACATATGTTCTCATTACGAAATATACAAGACATACAAGAAATACCTCAAATGGTGAGTACGCGGTGGCAGCTTGTTGATGAGTACGCAGTGGCTATACACTAAACATGAAGGAAACCAGCTGAATGAATTTCCAACCGGCCTATAGGTAGCTGGATTCTATACAAAAAGAGCCCTCTTCACACGTAGAATGGAACATGAAGGAAACTAGATGAATGAATTGCAAACTTTCCTATAGGTATCTGGATTCAATACAACAATATCCCTCTTCATGTGCAGAATGGTATAGTTTCCTTCCGCTCACATGCACATCTCGATCACAAATGAGCCTTTCTTTTTTTCTTTTTTTTTTTGTTTATAATCAAGAGGGTATCACAATTACGATGATATCATTGCTATTGTGACAATGTCGGGGGGACTTAAAAAAAATACAAAAATACACACAAATGGTAGCGCTGTGGCAAATTGGCGTCAGAATTTGACCCCAAATGTTGTAGTGTCGAAAATTGTCATAGCAACTTTTTGTCTTTTTGGCTTTTCCTTTAAAATGGGACTTGTAATCCTTCTTGGGAATTTCTTAGGGCATTATAATGATGTATAAGCATGATTTTGCCTTTGGACCGTCATTTTCCCAACTTTTCCCATTTTTAGCACTTTTTGGCCAAGTTGACAACTTTGGCAAGAAAATGACAACTTTTGCTAAGTGACTCCAACCTTTGGGATTTGTTCTCTAATTTATTACATGTGGCATATCACCATCCTCAAATTCATTTTAAGACAAAACTTAATCTAAGAAACTCTCTTTTCACTCTGGGACACAATTTGCAACATTAGCAAGAGAACACACACAACAAACTAAAAAATGAACTAACTAGCCATGGATTGACCTAGTCATATCCATCTCATGGAAAACAAATAAAATGACCTTCTAAGGTAAACACAACTCTCGGTACTTGGCTAGAGTCAGTAAATTCCAGGATCAAAGAAACAAAGCAAGAATATGAGGCGTTGAGCTAGGTGTGCTCCTGCACCATACTCCCCCAAACAAAAGAAAGGTTAATCCATCCTTGGATTGAGCATGTTTGAGTCAATGCCCAACCTTTTTAACTCTAATTCTCTGATCCAAGTAGCATCAACATCTTTTTTTTTATGTCATTTGACAAGGTGGTCCATATAGTCTTTATTCCTAGTCTTCTTGTAGACCCTTAAGTCTAGTATATTTTTAACTGTCATAGATGGAGTTCAGGTTAATTTCAGATCTTTTACCCCTTTTATAACCTCTTGAAGGTTCTGATAAAAATATTGAATGGGTTCTTTGTGTGCTACCAAATCTACAATGTTGAAAACCAGTGACAACTCAACATCTTCAGAAAGCTCCACCTTATATGCATTGTTGCCATACTATGAAAGTATCTTTCAGGGACCCAGCCTCTTCAAATGTAGCTTGTGAGGAACAACTTGTTGCAGCCTATGTTTGTTCAAATGTACCATCACAAAGTCTCCAATCTCAAACTGAACATCCCTCTTTGTTGTATCCACCTTTGTCTTCATGTTTTCAACATTTTCAATAAAGTTCTTTCTCACACTTTCATGGACTTCTCTCATTGAATGAAAAAATTCCTCAGCATATCCACTACCATGCATTCCTTCCTTCAATTCTCTAAGTTCAAAAATCCCTCTTGGGTGAAAGCCACAAAAAATTTCAAAAGGACTCTTACCAATTGATCTGTTCACTATATCATTGTATGCATATTCAGCTTGTCAAATGAGTTGATCCCATGTTTGACCATAGACCTTTGTGAGACATCTCAAAAATTTATCTAGACTATGATTTACCACCTCTATTTGGTCATTTTTCTATGGATGATAGGTAGATCCAAAAGACAAGTCAGTGCCAAGCTTTTCCCATAAGGTCTTCCAAAAATGGCTCATGAACTTAGTGTCCTTGTCTGAAAAAATACTAAGTGGGAGTCCATGGATCCTCACCACTCCACTGAAAAATAATTGAGCAATGTTAAAAGCATCATGAATATTCTTGCAAGGTATTAAATGTGCCATCTGGCTAAATTTGTCCACAACAACATCCATGCTTATGCATTCCCACCAACTACAAAATCAACTACCTTTTTCTTGTGAAACCAACTACAAAATCCATGCTTATGCATTCCCATGGTCTGGTTGGGATTGGAAGTGGATGATAAAGACATGCATTAGAAGATGTGTCCTTTGATTTTTGACACACTACACAACTATCAACATATTGTCTAACATCTCTATTCATTCTAGGCGAAAAATAGAACCTAGTGACTAGATCTTGAGTCTTATTGACTCCAAAATGACCACTATGTTCTCCATTATGTTTTTCATGAATCAAATTCTCTCTCATAGACCCTCTAGGAACACAAAGATGACCTCTTTTAAACAATAAATCATTCTACAAAGTATATTCAGAAAACTCACCATGAAAGTTGTTTTTAAACTCCTTGCATACCTTGTAGATTTGGGAAAAATCTTCTTCTTCAGCATATTGGTATTTGAAGATATCAATACCTATTCTTTGTAGCTATACTTCTTGCACTATAATAATCCTTCTGCTCAATGCATCAGCAACCTTATTTTGTACTCCCTTTTCATCGTTGATATTGAAAGTTTAGGCTTGTAGATACTCCACCCACTTAATGTGTGTGCTGCTAAGTTTGTCCCGAGAGTTAAGGAAGCTGAGAGATTGGTTATCAATATATACTATGAACTCGTTTGGCATCAAGTAGTGCCTCCACTTCTTGAGAGCTTGGACTAGAGAATACAACTCTAAGTCATAAAAAGAGTACTTTTTCTTTGTATCATTTAGCTTCTCACTATGGAAAGCTACTGGTCTTCCTTCTTAGCTTATGACAACCCCAATGGCCACATTACTTGCAACACACTCTACTATAAAAATATTATCAAAGCTTTGAAGAACTAGAGTAGGAAACTCTGCTATTTTCTCCTTGAGTGTTTCAAACCCTTTCTCAGCTTGTGGTGTCCATTGGAACTTTGTCTTCATCCCACCTCTAATGGTGTCTAACATAGGTGCACAAATCCCACTAAAATGTCTATTGAACTTTCTGTAATAATGATCTAGACCTTGAAAACTTCTCACGTCAGTTGCATCCTTGGGAGTAGGCCAACTTAGAATGACAGCCACCTTTTCTTGATGGATTTTGAGGTCACCCTAAGACAAAAAAAAAAACCAAGATATACAAGCTCCTGTTTCATGAAGTCACACTTCTCCAAATTGATCATTAGATTTTCATCATACAATTTCTTGAAAGAAAATTTCAAATACCTAATATGCTCCTCCTTAGTTTTTATGAAAACTAAAATGTCATCTAGGTAGACAACAACAAACTTACCAATGCATTCTACCAATACCTCATTCATAAGCCCCATAAAAGTTGAGGGAGAATTAGATAAACCAAATGGTATTACAAGCCCTTCATACAAATGTTCTATAGTTTTTAAAGCTATCTTCCATTCATCTCCTTCATTTATCCTAATTTGGTGGTAGCCACTCTTAAGGTCAATCTTGCTGAAGTACTTTGCCTCCCCTAAATAGTCCATTAGGTCTTCAATTCTAAGTATTGGGAACCTATACCTAATGGTGATTGTATTAATGTCTCTAAAATCATTAGAAAGTCTCCAAGCTCCTCCTTTCTTGGGTGATAAAATAGTAGGGACTGTGCATGGGCTTATGCTCTTCCTAATTAGGCCTTGGTCTAGTAGCTCTCTGATTTACTTGGCTATTTCCTCATTTTGTTGAGGGGTCATCTTATAGGAAGCTTTGTTGGGTAAAGTGGTTCCTGGTATGAATTCAATATTGTGGCTAACAAGTCTCTTAGGAGGTAGGGGATGGGATTTCCATCATTCGTAATGGCTCTATACTCTTCAAGTATTTCTTTTACCTCATTTGGTATCTTTAATTTTTTGACAACAGCTTCCTCTATTGGCTTCAATACTAAAGCAAACCCAACTCCTTCTCCTTCTCCTAGGGTCTTCAAGAACTCCTTCTCATCAACAATGAGCACACTTGGACTTGATGTCTTCATCTTTCCTTCTTCTATTAGGGACTGAATTTTGAAAGCCACTCCATCATTCTTGAATGAGTAGGTATTCTTGGTTCCATCATGCATGGCTTGCCTATCAAATTTCCATGGCCTTCCAAGTAGATGTTGGAATAGTCCCAAAGATAACTGAGAGGGGGGGGGGTGAAATAGTTATCAGTCAATTTAATTCTTTTCTCTTTCTTCAATGTAATTTGATATAAAGTAAATGCACATTCAGATAACACAATAGAGTGCTCAACAATTTTCATTACGGGGAAACTAAATAGGTAAAAACCCCGGTGGGAATTAGAACCCACAAATAACTATACTAGTTTATAATGATCCTTGTTATAAGATCTTACAACCCTGTGAGGAGTTGATCTTTATAATGCAAGAAGTACAGAGACCTGGTTAAAGGTTAGACCCTGTTAGGAGTCTTTTATAAATAATCTTGTTAAGGGTGAGGACTCACTGACCAATAGCTCACTGCCAAGATGGTGAAGGCTACAACCTTCAGTACAACAAATATACACTACATTTGGTAAATGAATTGTTTGAGTAGACCTGCTGTCTTGATCAGTTCCAATGAATTGCAATCAACTTCTATTTCTTCACGTCGATCTTCAACTTATACTTTCTGACTTTCTGCTCTTCTCTGTCTTTTTGTTTTCACTTCATTTTCACACTTAGTGAACATAATATAACTTCTATATGTATCTTCACCAAGGATAAGGTCATGACAGTATCTAGAAACACTTCATCAGCTTTCTTATCGGCTCAACCAAGCACGGAATCAAAGTTAGGACCGCACAACTTAAATTGAATAGACGCGACGCTTTACAAAGTCGGATTCACCAAATTAACTCTAACATCCATATTCTATTGAAACATGTTTAGGACCTTTGGATAATTATCTTTAACTCATAAATAAACATTAATACAAACACACATATCCTGAAGATAGGTGCAACTCAAGAGACATTGTATTTACGTCGGCTCTTAACAAATAAACTCCAGAAACTCTAACTACCATAACTGATTAATCATAACTCAACTGTAACTACATATCTAACTCAGCGTGAATGCACATAGCATCTAGAACATGTATACACTATGGAAATAAACATGCATAGTACCAAAAAAAATGTACTGATAATTGCATATAGGATACCCGTTGTATATTATATGTTGTCATAAATGACAAACATACAATCAATTATTTGCACATAAGAAAATCTCCAATAATCTCCCCCTTTGACATTGATGCAAACATATGATATCATCAACTCAAAGTGTCTTCCTTCTTTTTACAATCTTCTCAAAATCCTCATCAAAAGTTCCTCTTTACCATTGTTGCTCTGTATACTCCCCCAGAGTATATGCTCCCCCTTACTAATACTCCCCCTTTGACATCAATGAAAAAGGGTGTTAAACACCATTAAGCACATGTACTACTCTAGAAGTAGTGTAGTGAACCATTCATCAGTCACCAAGGACTGATGTTCTTACTACAAGTTCTAATCAGACTCAGGAAAGGGAATAACTCCCAACTTCTCCCTGAGAAACTCAAAAGTATCTTTTGATAGAGGCTTTGTAAAAATATTTGCTAGTTGTTCTTTGGTGCTCACATAATCCAACTTTACTTCTTTGTCTTAGAAAATGGTATTTGATCTCAATGTGTTTTTTGTTTGCATGCATCACATGTTTCTTTGACATATTGATAGTACTAGTGTTGTCACAGGGTAAAAGCACAATAATCTGTCACCTTTTAGGACAATTTGTTTGACTCGGCCGAGTTAGACTCGGCCAAGTCCAACTCGGCCCAGTCAAACTCGGTCGAGTCAACATGGCACCGAATGGCACCTATGTGGCCAAGTCAGCTCATGTGTGAGCCAATGGGAGGGCCAGTAGCACTCGGCCGAGTCTGACTAGGTGGCATTGCATGTGGCATCCAAACCTCCAAAAACATAAAAAATCTAGAAGTTTGCACTTCTGCTAGTTTTTTCTCTGCTCAAACTACACAATGTCAAAAAAATAAAAGTTCCCTTTTCTAGATCTCAAAACTACGATTCTCAACATATAAATTTTATATTGTTTTGAGTACAAAACATTGAACAAATTCGTTAAAAACTACATGTAGGTTATTAAAGCTTTCAGAAGTCATTGCTTCAGATAATATAAAAATATTATAAATCAATTCATAAATTTTTTAAAATTGTAGATAACACTAGATAAGAGAGTCATCTTTAATAATATGTAATTTATTTGGTTTTTCGTATAGTTTCGATAGGATAAAAATGGCGGGAGACAAAAACTATTGATTTCAAGTAAGTTCGACTTTGAATACTTATAACAGGAAAACTATTCATCGAAAACACTTCTTTCTTTTTTCCTGCACTACCTATACATGTCATCTAAAACATATTCTGAAATTGGAGGAAAAAACAATGTTTTACTTATAATGATTTGGCGGGAAGTAAACTCCCCGATTTACAATTTTAAAAAAAATGAAAAATAGACCTAAAATTTTCAAAAAACATATTAATTTTGGTTCAATTTTTTTTTTTTAAAATTATAGACATATAATTCATCCTATTTGACACATTTCATCAGTTTACATCATCTTCAAATTCTCAATAGAAATGTGACTTTTATGCCCTTGAAGTTTTACAATTTTGGTGTTGTTGTCCTTTTCCTTTGTAAAAGGGTGACAGATTATTGTGCTTTTACCCCACAGTGAATAACAATAGGATAATCAATATGAATACCAAAGTCTTTAATCATCTATTTGATCCATACCATTGTTGAATAGTTCAATGGTGCTGCAACATACTCAGCTTCTATTGTTGACTGAGAGATACAATTCTTCTTTTTACTTGTCCAAGTGACCAATCTGTCTCCAAGAAATACTGCTCCTCCCGATGTACTCTTTCTGTCATCAACACAACCTACCCAATTTGCATTTGTGTACACATGAAGTTGTATATTATCTTAGTTAGGATACCATAAACCATAGTCAATAGTCCCTTTTAAGTATCTGAATATTCTTTTTATTGCCATTAGATGATTTTGCTTGGATTCAACTACAAGTCTTCCAACAATGCCAACTGCATTAGAAATATCAGGTCTAGATTGAGTAAGACATATGAATTTTCCAATCATAGACTTATATAGGGTCTTGTCAACTATTGTGGAATCATCATCTTTAGAAAGCTTGCTTCCTGTTATCATAGAGGTGCTTATTGGTTTGCAATCTTCCATTTTCAAAGTCTTCAATATCTCCTTCACATACTTAGACTGATTTATGAATATGCCTTTGTCTATTTGTTTTACATTCAATCAAAGAAAGTATTTGATAGGTTCAATCATGCTCATTTAAAATTCACTTTTCATTTCTTTGGCGAATTCTTCACTAAGTTTGTCATTACCTCCAAAGATAATGTCATCAACAAAAATAGCAATGAGTAGTAGTCCTTCATCTGTCTGTCTTATGAATAAATTATAGTCTGCTACTCCTTTTCTGAATCCTATCTTTGTTAAGTAACCATCAAGTCTCTCATACCATGCTCTTGGGGCATGTTTAAGTCTATAAAGTGCTTTCTTTAATCTGCATACCATGTCAGGTTTACTGAAAGTTTGAATCCTACAAAAAGCTGCTCTATGTAGACTTCTTCCTTCAAGTTGTCGTTCAGAAAAGTTGACTTGACATCCATTTGGTATACCTTAAAGTTTTTGAATGTTGCATAGGCCAAAAAAAACTTGATAGCTTCAAGTATTCTCACAGGGGAAAATGTATCATTGTAGTCTATTCCTTCTCTCTGCGCATATCCTTACACTAATCTTTCTTTGTTCCTTACCATTGTGCCTTCTTCATTCATTTTGTTCCTGAATATCCACTTTCTTCCAGTGATGTTGTTGAGATAAGAACTAGGGACCAGTTCCCATGTTTCATTCTTGATTATTTGATCTAATTCTTCTTGCATGGCACTTTTCCAATCTGAATCTTTCCACACATCTTCAACACTTAAGGGTTCAACCTGCAAAATGCAATTAATCTAGGAAAAGAAAAATACTCTTAATTTATAAATGAAGTGCTTTTAAACTAGAAAAAGGAATTGCATTTAAACTAGAATTGAAATTGCCTTTAACTAGAGAGCTTGGAAGAATCAACTTGATATGTTAGACAAGTAAATGAATCATAAATGAAAGCAACATATCTTTAATTCCAATTGAAACTAGCCTAATTATGCAATTTTAAACTCAAAAGCATGAAATAATTAAATGCAAATTTGACTATAAGTTTGGTGCTCTCAATAATCATCCTCCTAAATGAAGAAAAAGAGGTCCAATTTATAGAAAACCATGGAAAGAGGGTGAAGAGTTTCTTGAAAAGAAATGGTTGTCTCTTCATTCTCATTTGAGACAAAAATGCAAGAATTATTTAATTAAGAGGA
>MU225105.1:3045851-3060763 GCA_018584345.1 Thuja plicata | reverse complement strand
TAAAAGCACTTAGGACTTTAGGATTAAATCAATTAATCATAGGGATTTTTAGCTAATAAACCCTGAGAATTTTAGGAATTAAATATAATGTCAGATTTATGCAAATTTGGGTTTTCTGCATTTGAAATTCAGTCAATTAAAGTCAATCAGGAGAAGAATTTGCCTAGTACAATAGGACTTTGAAGATGAGAAAATGCACCAAAATTGATTGGATTATAAGGTGCCCATTTTGGGGTGTTACATTTTTCCCCTCTTTGAATTGATGTGCGAGAAATGCATTGATTCAAAGAATAGTCTGAAGTGAGGGTGAAGATTTCAGAAGTCTAGGTTAGGTTTCCAAGACACCGACTAGATTAAGAAGCAGAATCATCTAAGAGAAGATCAGAATCAGGGTTAGATTGCCCCAATGTCCATTGATAGTTGATGAAGATCTAGGACTATCTCCAGAATCAGGGTTACGTTTCCCTAATACGAAGGTTAGCCTTCTGAGATCTAGGTTAGATTTCCTAGATAACAGTCTAAAGAGTTTTTTGAGAGTCATCTTCAGAATGAAGTGTAACTTTCAGGAATTAGGGTTAGATTGCCCCAATACCCAACAAGATTTCAAGAATCATCTCTAGAATGAAGCTTGATCCTTGAGGATCTAAGTTAGATTGCTCAGATACCTAGAAAGATAGATGACAAGATGCGAGACATCAAGATACCCCTAGAGATTCAAGATCATAGAATATCCAATTTTGACTATAAGGTACAAAAAATTGAATATGCCCCAAGTGATGAGATGCCCCTAGCGATAGGGATTTGATTCAGATTAGACTGATTCAAGAATGATGCAAAAGGATTCAATGATGAAATCATCTTAAATGTGTGTGCTTGAATGTGACCTCTAAATCAGGCACAAACTCAGCATAGTCTTTACTCAATTGTTCAATTCACAAAGACAAACATGAATTGTTTATCCTACAAACTCAATTGAAATGACTTGCTGCCTCCTAATTAGTTGTGGATGTCAATTTTTCCCTCAGAATGAGAGCCAACAACCTGACCATTGCTAACATGGAGGATTTCTAAAGTATGAGAAAAGATGAAATTGCCATTATTCTATGAATTGAAATGCAATTAATCTATGAAAGCAAATTGCTCTTAATCTATGAAAGTGAATTACAACTAGTCTAGAAATGAAATTGCAACTACTCTATGGAATTGAAATTGCAATTAATCTAGGAAATGAAATACTCTTAATCTAGAAATGAAATGCATTTAAACTAGAAAAGGAATTGCATTTAAGCTAGAATTGAAATTGACTTTAACTAGAGAGCTTGAAAGAATTAAATTGATATGTTAGATATGTAAATGAATCATAAATGAAATCAACATATCTTCAATTCAAATTGAAACTAGCCTAATTATGCAATTTTAAACTCAAAAGCATGAAAGAATTAATGCAAATTTGACTATAAGTTTGGTGCTCTCAAAAAATCATCCCCCAAAATGAAGGAAATGAGGTCCAATTTATAGACAACCATGGAAAGAGGGTGAAGAGTTTCTTGAAAAGAAACAGTTACCTCTTCATTTCTAAGAATTGAGATTGAGACAAAAAAGCATGAATTATTTAATAAAAAGGATGGATTATTGCCACATGAGTGACCTTTCATATAGAATTATGGAATTCTTTTTGAGGATAATCCATTTAATTAATTAAATAACTATTCAATTCCTTTTATGTATATTAGCTAAAGGGGGTGGAATTAATTTAATTAAAAGCACTTAGAAATTTAGGATTAAATCAATTAATCATAGGGATTTTTAGCTAATAAACCCTGAGAATTTCAGGAATTAAATATAATGTCAGATTTATGCAAATTTGGTTTTTTTGCATTTGAAACTTAGTCAATTAAAGTCAATTAGGAGAAGAATTTTCCTAGTACAATAGGACTTGGATGATGAGAAAATGCACCAAAATTGATTGGATTATAAGGTGCCCATTTTGGGGTGTTACATTTTTCCCCTCTTTGAATTGATGTGTGAGTAGCGCATTGATTCAAAGAATAGTCTGAAGTGAAGGTGAAGATTTTAGAAGTCTAGGTTAGGTTGCCAAGACACCAACCCTATTAAGAAGCAGAATCATCTGAGAGAAGATCAAAATCGGGGTTAGATTGTCCCAATGTCCACTGATAGATGATGAAGATCTAGGACTATCTCCAGAATCAGGGTTAGATTGCCCCAATATGAAGGTTAGCCTTCTGAGATCTAGGTTAGATTGCCTAGATAATAGTCTAAAGAGTTTTTTGAGAGTCATCTTTAGAATGAAGTGTAACTTTTAGGAATTAGGGTTAGATTGCCCCAATACCCAACAAGATTTTGAGAATAATCTCTAGAATGAAGCTTGATCCTTGAGGATCTGAGTTAGATTGCTCAGATACCTAGAAAGATAGATCACAAGATGCGAGACATCAAGATGCTCCTAGAGATTCAAGATCATGGAATATCAAATTTTGACCATAATGTATGAAAAACTGAATATGCCCCAAGTGATGAGATGCTCCTAGCGATAGGGATTTGATTAAGATTAGAATTATTCAAGAATGATGTGAAAAGATTCAATGATGTGATCATCTTGCCCCCTCAGGAGCGAAATTGATATATAACACGTCATAATGATGAGAGAAAGAAATCACAGAGAAATGAGATCGAAGATTCAGGGATATCAAAGATAGATCAAGAGAAGACAAAATCAATTTAGAGCGATTGAGAGGTCCTATTGATTAGATTTGACCATAGTTAACCATAATTGACTAGATTTGACTTTGATGAAAAGATTGCAAAAGCTGAGAAAATGAAAAGATAATCCTGAAAATAAAGCAATGTCAGAAAATTGTCTACACAAGTGTCCGATCGCACCGGTCCCAAAATTTTAATATGCGATTTTGAGCTACTTAAGAGTGTCAGATTTTGATTTCGATCACGAAAATTGATTGAGCATATAGATGAAGGTAGAGAGAGAGGATCGAACACTTGTGCAGTCAAGAAGAATCTAGGACAAAAGATGAGGACCTTTGAAGAATGAAAAGACAACGAAGAGAGCACCAAAAATATCGCGATGCAAGCCTAAAATGTGAATGCAAGCCTAAAATGCAAATGCAAGCCTAAGCTAAGTGCAACCCTAGGACTTGGTTGTTGGACTCATCGTATTTATCATCATTGAGTACTTTTGGATCATCGGAGTCAATATAATCCTTACTAGTGTCGTTGTGACCATAAGAATATGAATATGACTTTCATTGGATAAACTATAAGAAATGAACATAAGAACCAAGGCACAAAAGCCAAGGTGACCTGAACATTGTTTCCAGTTTGATATAGCAATAATTCGCAAGTAAACAAACAAAGAAATAATAGTCAAGGAGATAGTTCCGACCTCCCCTTGGTGTACAAATAAACAAGATCGAGGGATGTGAGGCTTTTCCACCTTAATGCAGAAGCTCTTATCACATACACCCTATTTATTTGACGTTATCAGATCATCGAAACCACACAAACAAGAAATAGATAAAAGAAAATATCAATGAAATTCATGAGAACAGACAGCATTCAAAAAAAGATTCAATCATAGCTCAGCATGTTTTAAATTTTACGAATGTGCCTATGTTTGCGGTGTTGAAAAAAACACTATTGTGCTTGTGAGTGCAATGTGTTTGATTGCTATTGAGAGATGTTTACGTCGTGAGATATCTAATGTGTGTTGAAAAACACAGATGTGTCCAAAGAGAGTGTTGAGAAACACTGTTTGATTAAGGTGTTGAGAAACACCAGTTTGTGCCAGTAGAGAGTTGTCCTTTGACAACATTACTAAGTTGGGTGTAAATTGAAGAGTGATCAAAATGGGGAACCATGCCCCCAAGTAACGAATGGATTGAAGCTGAACAAACAAATAGCAAAATGATGGGAGAAATATCAACAATGTAGCGGTAGTAGGCAGACTTAGTCAGAACCACTGGTTACTGTCGCAAGAGATTCTCAAGCATAATGATTGATGAAAAGATCTAGGTATCAATAGGCAGACGCAGTGAGGACCACTGATGACTGATGCAAAAAGAGAGTCTCAAGAAGAGACAAAGTGCTATGAAGCATCGACAGGCAGATGTAGTGAGATCCACTGGTGACCGATGCAAGAGGAGAAAGAATCCAAAAGATAAGACAATGCCCCCTAGACAAGGAACATGCCCCCGAGTGTGACTAGTTTCAATCCATGTGAGGTTGAGAAAAATATCAAAGATGTCTGAAAGCAAATGCATGAGCACACTAAAGAAGGAAAGAAAACTAAAGCAGGAAAGCAGAAGATTTTTAGAATTTTTTGAGATTTTACAATTTTTAGATTTTTAGAGATTTAATAATTTTTTAGAATTTTAAAGATTGCTCGATCTCAAGCAAGATCACATTGGTGTGCCCCTAATGTCTAGCAAGGTGTAGGACATTGCAGATGGATTACAAAGCTAATGTATCAGACGAATAAGCAATGATGGATGAAGAGGGTGAATGTAGCCCTCAAAGATAGTCTCCTCAAGATTACCCATGCTAGGGAAAAAATAAGTATATAGCAATGTAGGCTCATGGCGCGATGCTCGAGAGCATATAGGATAATGACCTGATGTCATGAAAGCATGTGGTCCAAAAGAGTGGAAATGTCAAGAGACTTTGGAGAAATAGTTTTTCAATTTTGATCAAGACCAAGGGGTCAATGTTTGATAGGATATAGCTATGATAGCACAGTCAGGATAAGAGATGATGGAGGTATAAGTGTGTGTTTTGGATTATGGCACAAATGCTTAGAGACATGAAGGATAGGCTTGGGATAAGCAAGATCACGATAGGGTAGCATGATAAAGTGAATAGGCTGATGGAAGGGATCATGAATGTCAAGATACATAATGCTCATGGATAAGCTCAACCTTGTCAAGATCAGCAGAAGGAACAATGACATTCATGAGCTAGCTGGATGTAAGATATGATGGGATATGATGGAAGGAACTTGCCCCCAAGTGAAGAGTGCAAGTAGGAGGAATTATGCATGACACTTGTTTGCTAGGTTTTCATCATGGTACTTAT
This sequence comes from Thuja plicata, assembly GCA_018584345.1. Classification (NCBI taxonomy): domain Eukaryota; kingdom Viridiplantae; phylum Streptophyta; class Pinopsida; order Cupressales; family Cupressaceae; genus Thuja; species Thuja plicata. The sequence goes on along the minus strand of MU225105.1, from coordinate 3,055,657 downwards.
CTAAGGTGCCACAAGAAGTGGTTTTCACCATAGGATGAATTAATTTCTCTTTACTTTTGCTACCAAGGCAGCTATTTACCAGGTTTTCACCAAGGCACTTTTCCATTTTTTTTTTTATATATTTTTCATTTTTTATATATATATTTTTCTTATTATTTTTCTTTTTTTGAATTTATGTAGGAACCTTAAGCTTCTTGCTCTTTAGATAGTCCTCCTTTGAAGGATATTCTATGAGGGGCCAAGGCCGCTGAAAATATGCTCAAAGATGTTGATAGGAAGATGAAATGGAGGATAAGGAAGATGGAGGCCAAGATTTTATGCAACGGATTGGATGAGAGAAAAAGAAGGAATGTAAGGACCCAATAGGGAAGGATAGTAGGTGACAAGATCAACATTGACACACCCATCAAAGGGTAATGGGTGAATGGAGGAAAAGTGGATGGAATAGCTTGAGACATTGATGGACGAGAGGATATGGATCTTGGTACATGAGGACCCAAGATGGAGTCAGAAGGTGAGAGATGTTTAGATGGAGATGAAGTGTAAGACTTTGGAAGCTTGGATGCCAACTCTGATTGCTCCTTTTGGTGCAAGTCTTTTAATAGAGACTTGGGAATCCACATAACTTTTTCTTTTCTTTTTGTATCCAAGTCCTTGAGAAGAGATTTGGGAATCCATATAGCATTTGATTTTCTATTTGCATCAGATGATTTAGAATGCAATTCTTTCATAATGGATTTAGGAACTCATATTTTCTTTGATTTCATTCTTTTCTCAATGGACCTTTGTGGTCTCTTGAATGTTTCATTCGTCTTTGTATTCACAAGTCAATTAGATTGGACATAGTGATCTTCACATGTACGTGGATTCTTGTATTTATGATTTCTTTGTTTGACATCCAAATTACTTCCAGAAGACTTAGGAATTTTGGATGAATAGGGCCAATATGACTGGTTCATATGAATTGGGTGATAGGGAGAATTCAAGGATGTATGTCTTTTTTGATCTTAATAGGAGATAGGGTAAGTGGATGACAAGCCAGTATTGATAGGCATGGTAGATGGAGGGATAAGGACCCAATATAGATGGAAGGTTTGACGGTCTCAACTTTGGGATATAAGGACCAAGGATAGATTTAGAGGATGAAGAAGACTGGTGCTTATGTTTGAATGCAGGGATATAAAGTGTGGAGGGGATATCAACATATTTAGAGTGAGCTGCATGACCAAGGCTCTTCTCTTTTGAATTCACCTTTATTTCAATAGGTGCGTGAGTAGCTTTGATAGGAGCAGTTGAAGCTTCAACAAATTTATTTTTCTGCAAGGGATTTGGAGGAACAATGTTGTCTTAAGGTGTATATGGAGGATCATGACAAGGAGATGAAGAGATGCTCTGAGCTTGACAAGGAATTTTAGATGGTGTAAAAAGGGTACCTTTCTCTTGATTTTCAATAGGTTCATTAGAGATGGTAGAAATGATATCTTGAACTCGCTTGGGAGATGGAGGATGTTCTTGGATGCGATGGAAACGGATGATAAAATTATCATGAGATTATTGAGATATGCAACACTGGTCAACCATTGGATTAAGATGGAGGGTGTCTTGATCTTGATCATAACTGATATTTGTTTTCTCACATTGTGGATTCTCCTCTTGACATGGAGCCACCTCTAAGGACAAGGTAGGAGTTTTGATTTGCATATGGGAATCTTGACACGCTGATGAATAGTCATTGGGAATAGGAATGATAAGCATTGAAGCACATGGAAGCTTGGGGTCTGTGATCTTTGAAGCCTGAGAAGGACTTATAGTCGTATGCGGATTAGCTTGGATCTCTTTTTGAGGTAGTCCTTGAGGGTAGACATAGTCATCATTAGGTTCAGTTTTTGACAGAGAGGATAAATCTTTAGGAGATGGAGGAATGGTGGAAGAAGTAGACATGAGATGGGAACCATTGCTAGACATAGGTTCCTGATATTGATCGTGCTTGAGATTAGTATCTTCACTAGGTGATTCATTAGGATTTTCCATTTTGATTATGCCATAATCTATGAGATCTTGGAATTTATGTTTCAACTCCATGCAAGATGAAGTTTCATGCTTATTGTGTCGATGATATGCATAGTAGTTACTAAAGAATGTGGATCCAAGTAACGCGGTTTTAGGCAACGTGATGAGGTCATTCTGAAGAAGTTCTTCTAATGTTGATTCATAAGACTGTCCCAAAGGAGTAAAGATTCTTTCTGAAGAATAATTAGACTCTCATTGACTTGCAATATCCTTCTTTTGCAGATAGAAAAGGATCTCATCTGATGTGGTCATGACTTCCTCTACACGCTCTTGATCAAAGTTAGGATTGTCATCAAACTGGTCTGGATCAAAATTGGGATTGTGATCAAATTTTTCTTGATCAAAGTTGGGATTATCATAAAATTGTTCTTGATCAAAGTTGGAATTATCATACCAAAATTTATCCATGTTGGAAGAAAGTGGAGAGATATGAGCATCCTCAGATGGTGTATCCTTTTCCCCCTTTAATCGTTGGAGTTCAGATTCCAATGTTTGAAGTTGTTTCCATAAAGTTTCCCTAAGAATCTCATCTTTGCTTTCAGACATTGTAAGATTGTCTTGATGCACTCGCTTACAAGATTGGAAAGGAGGTATGATGAATCAACCGATTGACTGACAGGTGCTGAAGTGATATCTAAAGTGTTGATTAAGTCCAATACCAAAGGACAAAGGAGATAATGTCCAAATTAGAGGGAGATAGCAATGACTCTGATCTTGAGTAAAGGTTAACTAACCTGTTCTGACAACCTAGAATAAGGACAACGTAGAAAAATACTGATAAGATCAAAATAGATAATGGGTCACTTGGACTAGCACAACAAGGTCAGATTTTGAGACAACAACGAGTCAAACTATCAACAGATTGCAATACAAGATAGACTAGTAACAATGTTGATGAGAACGCAGATTTGTGAAAATTTGGATAGAACCTTCACAACAGAATAGCAATTTGGGTAGAAAGTTGACTAATGTTCAGAGTTTGATAACAGATACAGAAACTTAGACAAGATTTTGACAGTTAACACCTAGAAGTGCAGATTTAGAATTGTTGATCATTTTGATGTTCGATTTGAATGTTTGAGATATTTGTTTGTTTTGATGCTTCACCCACGCAAGACACATCAAGAAGAATGTTTGTAGTACCAGAAAAAACACATCACAATCCTAGGATAGCCAGGGTAGTATCTGTTGAATCCCTACTTAAACTAAAGTTCAGCTACGCTTACTCATAGTGGACAACTTAGAAGCTTGGAGGCACAGGCTCCTCCTTACATGTGCTCTCACTTCTTAGGCACACCAAGCTTCAAACCCCAAAGGAATTTCTTCCCAAAAGGTTGTTGTCTCTACTAAGAGCCATAAAAGTGTGGGGCATATTATTCGGTCTCTAACCTTCCATGTCAACAGATAGAGGGTTTTTGGATACTAGAACATTGTTTGTAGTAAGGGCATCCATTCAGGTGGTTATACTTGTTGTAGATTAGCTCTGTTATGGAGGCCTCCCAGCCTACAGAAGTTATGTTCTGTAGGTTTTAACGTAGCACAAGGGTACAGAGGGGATCTTCTTCCTAGTATAATGCAATCAACACCTGTTCACTGTGACATTAATCATAATGACATTTTTTATACACTGGTTTGGAAGGGCTTGGCTTTAGCCTATTACCGGTTGGGCAATCCACTCTCACTGGCTCTATTAAAGCTCTCAAGAGTGAGCCACACTAAAGGATTTGTATGGATTTCTCTTTCACCCAAGATCCATGAAGGCGAGGGGAGAGGATACGTCCATGCAATTCCTTGGGTTTACAAAACTAGAAGACAATTCAAGCAGAATAAGAAAATGACAATAAGGTTTCTAGATTTTTGATCATCCCAAAAGGGCGAGAGCATAGTTTCCTGACATTATTGTCATTTCTAAAACATCAAACAAATATTCATTTGAAGAAGTTTTGCATGTGGGTTCCTATTTTAAGAAATCAAAAACAAGATGCAAGAACAATGTTTTGCATTCTATCGATCAAAGGCAACCTGCAAAACCAATTTCTGAGTAGTTTGTGTTTTAGTCTTCTTGGATAATATTCTGCAAACCACTGTTAGGCGATATGCAAAAGATAATCACATGAACATCAAAGCCAAAGATTAGTCCACAATATCAAAATCAAAAAATTAGAAAACAGATCACATATTCAGAAAGTAGACAGAAAATCATGCATTTTCAAAAAAAATTACACAAAAAAAGGTGATTGTATGAGCCTATACGGAGCTTTAGAAGTTGCAAAACATGGGATTATGTAGGTAGAGTCATGAAAAATAGTGATTTTTGATAAATACAGCAAGAAAAATAAAAAAATAATCCCACCACAGTGATCCTTGGGAAAATCTACCCAAAATAAAAATAAAAATTACATTAAGAAAGGACTCAAAATGAGTGAGTTATGCGTGTTTGAACTCAGAACTGTCATCCAGTCTCGTACAAGGAAGTACAAGGCTTCGTGTGAGGAAATGCTAATCCCACGTGAGGAAATGCTAATCTCACCTGAGTAAATGCTAATCTCACGTGGATATGTTTGAGAAATCTCGCGCGAAATTTCACTGCAAAGCCGTGAGGCAAATGTTTGATACCACAGATTCAATTTTTGGGAAAGTATAGGCATATTTGTAGTCATTTTTAACGAAAATGACATTCTGGACACAATGGCAGAGTCAGATTTCACTCAAAGTGAATGTAAAAAAAATAATTGAAAGCAAATGTATAATATGAGGCTAGGAATTGAATATCCCGCTCTGCAGTGGGTGCCAAAATGTGTGTGGTTGAATGTGACCTCTAAATCAGGCACAAAGTCAGCATAGTCTTTACTCAATTGTTCAATTCACAAAGACAAACATGAATTGTTTATCCTGCAAACTCAATTGAAATGACTTGTTGCCTCCTAATTAGTTGTGGATGTCAATTTTACCCTCAGAACAAGAGCCAACAACTTGACCATTGCTAACATGGGGGATTTCTAAAGCATGAGAAAAGATGAAATTGCCATTATTCTATGAATTGAAATACAATTAATCTATGAAACCAAATTGCTCTTAATCTATGAAAGTGAATTGCAAGTAGTCTAGAACTGAAATTGCAACTACTCTATGGAATTGAAATTGCATTTAAGCTAGAATTGAAATTTCGTCTAACTAGAGAGCTTGAAAGAATTAAATTGATATGTTAGATATGTAAATGAATCATAAATGAAATCAACATATCTTCAATTCAAATGGAAACTAGCCTAATTATGCAATTTGAAACTCAAAAGCATGAAAGAATTAATGCAAATTTGACTATAAGTTTGATGCTCTCAAAAAATTATCCCCCAAAAAGAAGGAAATGAGGTCCAATTTATAGAAAACCATAGAAAGAGGGTGAAGAGTTTCTTGAAAAGAAATGGTTGCCTCTTCATTTACAAGAATTGAGATTGAGACAAAAAAAATCATGAATTATTTAATAAAAAGGATGGATTATTGCCACATGAGTGACCTTTCATATATAATTATGGAACTCTTTTTGAGGATAATCCATTCAATCAATTAAATAACTATTCAATTCATTTTTATGTATATTAGCTAAATGGGGTGGAATTAATTTAATTAAAAGCACTTAGGACTTTAGGATTAAATCAATTAATCATAGGGATTTTTAGCTAATAAACCCTGAGAATTTTAGGAATTAAATATAATGTAAGATTTATGCGAATTTGGGTTTTCTACATTTGAAACTCAGTCAATTAAAGTCAATTAGGAGAAGAATTTGCCTAGTACAATAGGACTTTGATGATGAGAAAATGCACCAAAATTGATTGGATTATAAGGTGCCAATTTTGGGGTGTTACAGTAAGCATACATCTTCATCAATGGTTGACCATTTTTCTCAAGATCTTGTCAATACTTTTGTGCTCTGATCTCCAATGATATCTTCCTTAGAGTGGTATTTGAATGTGTATCTTAAATTATTAGGAGTGATAATTTCATCTATAATCTATGATTCTTCTTTACTTGGTTCAGGATTGTTACATGAAACATCAATACAGTCAAACATTTCTTCAATAATTGTGTCCTTATTGATGGGTCTGGGCTCATCTTCAATCATGGGAGCATAGTCAAAATATCTTTCTTGAATCATAAACTTCTCATCAATCTTCACATGAGTACTTTCAATGATCTTCTTTAATCTTAGATTAAAACATCTATAGGATTTTCTTTTAGTAGAGTAACCAAGAAAAATACCTTCATCACTTCTAGAAGCAAACATTCCAATGCTATCATCTCTCTTGATATAGCAATTGCTTCCAAAGATTTTGAAGTATTTTACCATAGGTACATTACCAAACCAAAGTTCATAAGGTGTCTTGTCTACGCCTAGCCTCAATTGAATTCTATTGATAGTGTAAATTGTTGTATTGACTGCATCTCTCTAGTAGGTATATGCAACCTTTCCTTCAATCATGATAGTGCACACTGTCAAGTATTATCATGTTCCTCCTTTATTCTATCCCATTCTTCTGAGGGGTTCTAGGTGCACTTAACTATATTTTGATTCCATTTTCTTTACAGTAGTCATAAAATTGGTCAGAGGTGAACTATGCTCCTCTATCAGATCTCAAACAATCTATCTTTAATCCAGATTCATTCTCAACCTTAGCTTTGAATACTTTGAACTTCTCAAAAGCTTCAAATTTTTATTTTAAGAATGCAACCCACATCATCCTTGAGAAATCATCAACAAACAAAATGAAATACATTTCTCCATAGTATGATCTTGTTTGAGTAAGTCCACATAGGTCTGTATGTATTAGATCTAATTTGTTTTCTACAGAGTCTTGTTTTCTCCTGAATGAAGTCCTCACATGCTTCCCCATCACAAATTCCATGCACATGGTGACAATTGGTCTTGCAATTGTAGGAAGGTCTCATACTGCCTATACATTACTTATCTTAACTATGTTGTCAAAATTGATATGACAAAGTCTCTTGTCCCATAGCCAACTGTCATCTTTTTTTGCAACAAAACAACTTACTTCTGAGTTGAGCTGAAAAAATTACCTTTGATCTTTGAACCTGATGCAATCATGTCTCATTCTTTTTTGTTAATGATGCACTGTTTGTTTTTGAATTCCAACTGATATCGTTTATCAAGCAACTATCTAACACTTAGTAAGTTATGATGCAAACCATCAACATAGAGAACATCATCTGTCTTGTACTTTCCATCTAAGGTGATAGAACCTCTACCTATGATAGGTTTGCAAGTGTCTCATGTGGATTTCCTCCATCAGTGATTCTTTCCACAAAATCACGAGCTTAGAGTGTATTACATCCATCGGTGATTCTATCCACAAGATGTTGTGTGGATTGCCTTCATTGATGATTCTATTCACAAACTCATGAAATTTAAAGTGGATTGCCTCCATTAGTGATTATATCCAAAAGCTCTCCTATGGATTACCTCCATCGGTGATTCTATCCACAAACTCATGAGCTTTACAGTAGATTTCCTTTATCGATAATTATATCCACAAGCTCTCATGTGGATTGCCTCTATCAGTGATTCTATCCACAAACTCATGAGCTTTAGAGTGGATTGCGTCCATTGGTGATTCTACCCACAAGTTCCCAAGTGGATTTCCTCAATTGGCCATTCTATCCACAAGCTTCTCAAGATTTAATGTGGATTTCCTCAATCGATGATTCTATTCACAAGTTATATCTATTGTGATCTATTTCATCCATCACAAGATGTCTTTCACAATAGAAGGTCAAGTTATTGTAAGATCGTCACCTTCCAATAAATTTTAGAAATACAAGTGATAACCATTTGGAATTCATCACTTCCTCATCATGTAAACCGGGGGTGGGATCATTAAAAATATGGAGTCACACACATGACATCCATCATGCCTCATTGCAGAGAATGAAAACAAAAGATTTCACCTCAAACTTCTCTCACATAGAAGAATTCATTGAGCATATATCAATATGTTGATCATCTAAGATTGCTTAAGATGAACTGTCAAACTCCCTCTAGGTCTGATATCAACCTTCTTAGCTCCTCATCCAAATTTACCTCTTAGTATTCACACTGCCTCTGTAAGCAATTTCTTATGCTTCTATCCTAAAGGTATGTCAGAGAGAGATTACAAATAGCTTATAAACTAAACTATCTCATACAAAATACCAAAGATAAAAGCATGCAAGATTTTACTAGCCAATATTTTAGCATAAATTTCCAACTCAATAATTCATGTGTATTAATAAAATATTGAATACTTATCTTAAGTTTTAAATATTTCCTTTTATAAGGTGAGCCCATATATAAAATATAAACTCTCATCAAAATTTGAAGTTGTTTGCAGGGGACATGTTGTAGGAGATCATAATGTTCTTTGTGCTAGCCATGTTGATGACCTTCATGCAGAGCGACAACCTAGAGTGTATGGTCACCATTTTATCACTCTCCAATAAGGATGTTTTAAATGGAAATGCAACATTAGTTATTATTCCCCCCACAATGTACAATTCCAACTCTTTTATCATTGAACAATACTCATGTCTTCTTGTGAAATGTTTTGATTTCTTCAAGAGAGGTGACACTGTACAATTAATTCATTCTTTCTTGAAAGATACACACTTCCTTTAATAAATTATTCTTTGTTAATGATTTAACACAATCATAAAAAATTAATATATCTCTTTAATGAAAATGACTTTCAGGAATTTCACATTTACCTGTACACAGTCCATCATAAATTTTGAACCCCAAACTATCTTTTCAATCTCTCCAGTGAGATTATTCAGCATTTGGTTTTCAACAACATATCCTAAATTGAGAAAAATCCAACGGTTGATGTGTGAGATATGGTCCCTATACTGAGACCATATTTTACGAAACAACCACACATTCACCATTAATAAACTAATCTCTTACATTTGCAGTCTGGCTTTGATACCATGTTAAGTTTGAGGATAGCTAAAATTGTAATAGAACTCTATGCTTAATGTGTTTTCAAAATGCAATAATCTCTATTTTATTTGTATAAGTAATGAGGCTATGAGAGATAAGTCCCTTCTTAGGACATGTCTATTCATTATTATTTATAAGAAAGGAGAAACATCTTCTCATTAATTATAATTTAATCAATCTTATAATGTTTCATCAATCAATTATTAATTATGAATAATTTAATATTGAATATTAAATATCATATGATTAATAATAATATAACATATATATTATATCATTATTAATCAACATGTATATTATATGTATTCTAATGATCATACGACTGAAGCTACAAATATTAACACAATCTAATTTCAAACAATCTTTAATCAATTTATTAATCTATCTAAACAAACTTAATCGATATAGATAAAATCGATCTAATCTAATCAATTTGAAAAAGTAATAAACTTATTCTAATCAATTAAAATTCAAAACAATATCTAGTGTTGTGAAGCATTTATCCTACGATTCACAAGATTGTGGAAAAACATGTCGAAACAATGAGCCACATAGCTCCTATCATGATCCTTGTCATCATTGATATTGAAATGAACCTCCTTGATGATAATTCAGTCATTATTGTTAGGAATAAGGTGTCTCAACCTTGGATAATTCCTATTCTTATTATTTGTTTTGTAAAATGTATTTCTTGCAAATAATGTTGATGTGTCGGCATCTTGAATTGTGTGTAAGGAGATCA
>MU225105.1:3008225-3033308 GCA_018584345.1 Thuja plicata | reverse complement strand
TATATATATATATATATATATACACTCATGTATATTTGTCTTATCGATGCTATCATATTTAACACTCCCTCTTAGCTAGGCAAGATAAAGTATCTGATGCATCTCATTCCTCATTACAATATATATACCACCTGACTTGTGAATATAAAATGGTATGACATATCACTTAACATGTGATACCCAATTTTACATATCGCCTAACATGTGATATGAGGAATCACTTAACATGTGATACCAAGTTTTACATGTCATCTAACTCATGATGTAAGGAATCACCTAACACGTGATACCAAGTTTTACATATCACCTAGCTCATGATTTGAGGAATCACCTAACACATGATACCAAGTTTTAGATATCAACTAACTCGTAATATGAAGGATATAATATGCTTGCCAATATTACATTCTCCTTATACACCCTTATTATGGTATGTGCACTGACATTACACCACATAATGTCTACCATATTGAATCATGACACATCCATGAATCAAGATTATATCAAGTGAACATGATATCAACATTACAAGATCATCACCTTATAATGTTAACTACAAGTGTTCATTAAATAAAAAGTCATCACCTTTTAGAAATGTACACAGGATGGGTGGGCCCATAAATTTATAAAGTCACACATATGACTAAATAAGTTTACCCATTAAACATATTTATTATATTAGTAAAAATCAAAATTTTACATTCTAACCTTAGCAAGATTTTTCCTAAAGTGGTTTGGTAAGGATATCTATTATTTGATCTCTTGTACTAATATATTCCAACTGGATCGCATTCTTGTCTACCATGTCGCTCACATAGTGGTAAGGATTCTCTATATGCTTAGATTTGTCATGAAATACTAGGTTCAGTAATAGCTTGATGCAACTTTGGTTATCATAGTGGTTGATATCTGATTTTAGTGGCTCGCCAAATAATCCTACAATTAGTTTACTGAGCCATACTTCTTCTCTTATAGTCATTGATGTTGTAATATATACGACCTCTATAGAGATTTTTTCAACTGACGACTATTTACTGGTAATCCATGATATGATAGTCGATCCTAAACTGAAGTAACACCCTAAGGTGCTCTATCAATCGGTCACACTTCTACCCCAATCTGAGTCAGTGAATCCATAAATATCTAAGGCAACCTTTTCATATTTAAGTCCATAATTTAGAGTACCTTGAAGGTACCTCGTTATATTCTTCACAACTACAAGATGTATTTGCTTAGGCTCACACATGAATTGGCTGAAAACATTCACAGCATAAGACATATCTTGTCTAGTGTTGACCAAATACATCAATGATCCAATCATCATTTTATAGAGAGTGGGATCAGCTGACTGAGAATCTATTTCTACTTCCTTCAACTTGTGAAGATTTGTCTCCATGGGTATTGACATCGGTGTGCAATTCATCATGCAAAATCTCTTCAATATATCAATGGTGTAGTTTCCTTGGTTTAGAATAATGCTATCTGATTTCTGCCAGATTTATAAGCCAAGGAAGTAGTGCAGTAGTTCTAACTCCTTCACGTAAAATTTTGAGGCTAGTTCCTTCTTGTACTGATTAATGAGATGATCCTTTCCTATAATCAACATATCATAAACATATAATATTAACATTAACATATCACCTTTTCTTTTCTTGAAGTAGAGGTTTGGGTATGTATTATTTTTGGAAAATAATAATCTCATAAGGTAACTTTCAATTCTCTCATACCAGGCTTGGGAAGTCTACTTAAGTCCATAAAGGTCTTTCTTTAACTTACACACATGTGTTCTTGAATTATGGATCTCAAATCCTTCAGGTTTTCTCCAAGTATACCTCTTCTTCAATAGTTCCATTTAGGAATGTGGGCTTAACATCCATCTGATGTACTTTCCATCCTTTGGTAGCTCCAAAGGCTAGAACAATGTTTACTAAAGTATATCGGGCAACTAGAGAAAAAATTTCTTTGTAGTCAATTCCTTATTTTGGTTAGAAAACTCTGGCTATGAACCTTTCTTTGAACTTTTATATACTACCATCTGTAGCATGCTTGATCTGGAACAACCATTTTTAGGAGACGTCTAATTTTTCTTTAGGTCTGGATATAATTTCTCATACATCATTCTTCAAGATGGACGGATATTCCTCTTCCATGGCATCTTTCCATACTTGCTTCTAAATATCTTCTGAAACATTTGCAGGTTCTGACTTTGAGAAATCACTCATTAGGGCAATGTAGATAGATAATCATGTGGGTTTTTTACTCTCTTTAAAAGTTCCTTAAGGAGCTCCATATGAATTTTCTTCTTCTATTAACTTAGTTTCCTAGAGAGATCTCTTCTTAGGATTTTTCAAGGATGTGCTTGATTCTTCATTTTCTTGTTCCTCGGGATAATCCCTCTGAATCTCGGGTGTAGTTTTCTTTTTTGATTCTATGGGAGAAGTTTGCATTTCTGGATCAACAAAGTTTCTAGCTCTTGTGAATTCTATATCCTCCTCAAAAATTAAATCTCTTCTTAGTTCAATTTGTTTCTGACCAGAAACATGTACTCGGTAAGATTTTGAGGTTTCACTGTAACCTACAAAAACACCCTTTCTTCCTGAAGGTTCTAATTTTTTTCTTTTCTCTTTGGGCACATGTATGTTTACAGGAAACCCAAATATCCTTAAGTACTGATGTCTGGTTTTGTACAAGTGAAAACCTCTTTAGGAGTTTGATTATCAATATGTGAGTGTAGAGTATACTGCAGTATTAGAGGTTTTTTCTACAATGGTAATATTTTTCCTTTTAGCAACCATGTTTTTTTGTGGATTGTAAGGGGCAATGAACTCCCTCTTAATCCCAACGTCTTTACAAAATTATTTAAACATATATGATGTATATTCCCTCCTGTGGTCTATCCTTAAGGTTTTTATTTTTCTTCCAGAGGAGTGTTTAGTAAGGGATTTTAATTCCCGAAATCTTTTAAGGATCACCTTATATTCTTTACATTTAAGGAAATAGATCCAATAAATCCTGGAGAAATCATCAAGAAAGATTACATAATATAGAAACCCTCCTAATGAAGGGACAAACATGGGCCAACAAAAAACTAAATGGACTAATTCTAATACATTATTTGTTTTTCTAGAACTATTCTAAAATGATCCCTTAGCATTATTACCTAAGACACACTCCTTGAATGCCCTGGAGTGGTATTATTTAAGTTTTGGTAATTCTATGACTAATCTTTCCATGCAAGATAGGGATCTAAAATTTAGGTGTCCTAATCTTCTATGCCATATTTTATTAGAGTCTGCAATTTCATGGATAAGAGGTAGATTTGGTTATGTACATAGCTCCTACAAAAAACATTGTCTCTTACCTATGGTTATTTCTTTCTTAATAGTAGAGTTTTTTGGCCATGCAAATAATTTATCATCCATGAAGGTTACCCTATATCTATTATCTTTAACTACAGATATGGAGACTAAATTTATTTTAATACCTAGAATGAACAATACCCCCCTGAGTTGAATAGAGATTCCCAACTTTGGTTTAATGGTGCAAGTTCCAATACCTTTCACTAGATGTGCAGAGTCATCTCTGATAGTTACTTCCTTACTAGTTTCTTCACCATGGAATCTAATAGTTCTCTAAATCCAGTAACATCTCTTGAGGAACGACTTTCTATGACCTAGGTATTTTTATTGGAGATTTAATTTGAAAGTGTGGAGTAGAATACAAACTTATTGGATTCATGCTCTTCCTTAGTCCTATTTACCTAGGCAAATGAGGATTGATGCTTTCTTTATAGACAATTTACTACATAGTGTCCATACTGATCACATCTCAAACATTGTACCTTTGACATATATTTCTTGGATTTACCATTCCCATGATAGTTTTTTCCTTTTCTGGAAATTTTTCTTCTTTTCTTTCTTCTGGGAATTTATATTTAATACATGATAATCTTCATCGATGATTTTCCTCGAGTTCTTTCTTTGCTAGTCTTGATTCTTCTTGAAGATAATCTTGTCTTAGCCGATCAAATTTTGTAAATTTAGACCTAGCACTAATGCCTGAAACAAATGTCTCGCAGGAATCAGGTAGACTATCTAAGGAAATTAATGATAATTCCTTACATTCTATCTTAGATTATCTAAGGAAAGTATGATTTTATTGATTCAACTTTGTTCATACTTATATGGTTAATCTTTGTATTTAGGGCTAAGGTCTTGCTAGCACTTTTTATTTCAAACTGTTTACAAGTTTTTTAAACATGTTATATGTCATTTCATATTTTGTCAAGAGTGGTACAATACAATCTCCGACTCCATCAATTATGATTTTTAGGGCCTTCTCATTTCTTTCGGTCCATGTAATTTTCTCTAGATCCTTCTATGATTCTATCTTGTCTTCTTCTATGAATGACTCAAATTTATTTGCTTTTAGTACCATTAGTATTATGATCTTCCATGATGAAAACTTATTTCCTCTTTCAAGCCTATCCTCAAATTTAATAACGCTTTCTATGGAAATATGATGAGCTATAAATTGTATTTAAATGTCTTAAGTTTGAAAGCTTCTTGGATCTTGTTTAACTTGGCTCTGATACCATGTAAATGAAATTCAAACTTATATTCAAATGATAATGATAGCTTTTGTATCCATTTTATTTCTTTATGAATATTGTGATTATACAACCTTCTAATTCAATTATTTTGTATATAGTTTTCTGAATATACTATGTTTGATTTCAATATGTTTCAACCAATGATCATTTCACATATATGTGTAAGAAAAGGTTATGAGTCATGTGAATGATAAGCCATGAATCATTAATTAGTCACGTCTTATCATTGATGTGACTCTTCATAACAAACAAATCATTGTTAATATAAATCGATATTGAATCGTTACCACATAAGCTGATAACACTATCGGTGATAACATAACAATTTTGATATTTAAACCGATTATAATCAGTACTCATTATAGGTCGATAGTCATATATAAATCAGTGATCATCGCTTTATCATTAATGATAATCGATGGTTATCGATCTATCACTAATGATAATCAATGATCATCAATTTATTACCCATGATAATCGATAGTTATAAGATGCATATATATATATATATATATATATATATATAGAGAGAGAGAGAGAGAGAAAGAGAGAGAGATCTCTCTCTCTCTCTCTCTCNTCTCTATATATATATATATATATATATATATATATATATATAGGTGGTCCCACAATAGTGTGCCCCACTTTTTGTCTAACTTTGATACAAAGATCAACATTCTGAGAAAAAAATCACTTTACAACACTTGTTGCCGCAAAACTATTAGGAATTTTAAGATGATGTAAACTAGAGTCTTTTACACCAAATGAGAATGACATGTCATCAAGAATGAATCAAGAGGTACCATAGAAAATTTTGGGAGATAAACGGTAAGCACACATTTTTAAATTATTCATGTGTGCATGATATATATTTATTAAATTGTTTAAATTTTTTTATGTATTCTTTATTCAAATTATATTTATATAATGTATTATATATGATTTTTTCGAGTGTGGATAGTAAAATTATGCATGGTTGAAAGAGGATAGAAAACATGTGATCTTTGCATTTAGTTATGAGTAAAAATTATCACAATTGGACATTGAACAGTCGGGACTACTCATGGTTTTGTTGTCACTGCATTGCTGACAATTATGAGGAATTCATGATCCATCGAGACGATGGATATGTAGGTGCATGGAATCTAGTGCCACTAATTGGTTATTATTTATTACGTTGTACTATAGAGAGGATGAAGTTACTTGAACCTCAATAAAGTGACGGAATGTTGTTCCCCATAGTTTTGTATATGTTTTACATCAATATATTGAACTCAGTTTGTAAATTTGTAAATTTAGTTTGTTTAAATTTATATTGTTAAAATTTGTGACTTGCAGGTTTATTTGTTTTAGAGGGAACATATTTCAAACAAATAAAAGTAATTCAACATGGTATTCACTTTTTTTATTACCAACCAGATAATAAGGCGTTTCAATATAGTCACCTAGTAGTTTCCACCTCCATGTTTCTCCATGTAGTTAAATCTTAATGTGGACATCATAAGTGGAGACTAGATGGTGAGGATCATTAGAGAATATTACATGTTCTCCATGAAAGGTCTGAACCACTTAAGTTGGTCTAAAAAGTATAATATGTATACCTATTTCATGTGTTAGGACCTACTTGATATCTCTAGATTAAATGGACTATACTATGTTGGTATATTTAAACATATGATGGACTATATTTTTTTGATATATGATGGACCTATTTGATGGTTCAATGGTTTTAATATGTATAATTTTACATGTGTTATTTTATATATATGCTTGTATACATATGGTTTTTATAGATTGCATATTAGTTAAAGATCCCCTTAAGACATTAGTTTGAACACTAAAACATGATGAAATTAGTTAGACTAATTATGACATGTTAGTTCTAGAATGACTTAGAATGGTTATTTTAAATGATTTTAATATATTTATATGTATGATTTTATGTAAGTTTGAAATATATTAGTTGGTTAACTTATATTCCATTAGTTACATATTAACTGGTTATTTTTTATGATATTAATTAGAGCCCCTTAAGACCTCTGCTTAAGACATTTGTTAGATTACTAATGACATTAGTTAGATTACTTGTGTATGATTTTATATATTTTCTTGTATACATGTATGGTTTTATATGTATGCTTTGATTATTCAACGACTTTATGTAAGTTTGAAATATATTAGTTGATTAACTTATATTCCATTAGTTACATATTAACCTGTTATTGTTTATGATATTAATTAGATCCCCTTAAGACATCCCCTTAAGACCTCCCCTTAAGACATTTTTTATATTACTAATGACATTAGTTAGATTACTTATGTATGCTTTTGTATATATGCCTATCAAATCATCTAACCAAATCATCTAATCAAACCATCTAATCATCTAATCAAATCATCTAATCAAACCATCTAATCAAATTATATCATCTAATCAAATGAAACCATCTAATCAAATCATATCATCTAATCAAATCATCTAATCAAATAATACCATCCAATCATATCATATCATCTAATCAAATGAAACCATCTAAACAAATCATCTAATCAAATCATATCATATAATCAAATGAAACCATATAATCAAATTATATCATTTAATCAAATGAAACCATCTAATCAACTCATCTAATAAAATCATATCATCTAATCAAATGAAACCATCTAATCATATCATATCATCTAATCAAATGATACCATCTAATCAAATTAGATAATTAAATAAAACCATATAATCAAATAAAACTAGATCTATAAATATACAGAATGGCAAATCATAAATCATCTATGTCTAGAGGTATGGATAGCATATAAATATATGTCTCAAATTATAAACTGAAAATATAAACCATATAACAATGACATGTATAATGATTCTCAAATAAAAGATTGTGTACAAAATGTCCTAAACTAGGGAATTATCTAGGCGCATGTGAACAGAGTGACCCTCTAACCAACTACCATGAGCATTCTCTGGCAATGAAGTAGCAACTTATCACTTCAAATATAAATTCATGTATATGTAAAGGAATGAAAATGTAAAGGGGTAAAATTTAATAATATATATTATAATATATAAGAAAATGGATTGATGGGAATGGGTTGGAATAATAATGAAGGTAAGATTGTTTGCTTAATCCCAAATTTCATAAAGGGACGATCCAAATTGATTAACCCTAAAGAAAGGTTACATGCATAAATGAATCAACCTATTAAGGATGGGGATAAAGAGAAAAACCCTAACTTCAGTTTTATAGAAGAGAGTGTGTAATAGATTTATTAAGATTAAATACTTTAATTGTAATGAATTAAAGACAAGTACTAACCTCAAAATGCTACAGATCTGAAGAATGATGTTTTTGGGTGTCCACACTGAGTTTCTAGAAAATATGCAACTGGATCTAGAACACAAACGCAGAGACGAAGAAAACACAAAAATCTTTTTTCGATCTACCTCAGTTTCAATTTTCACCCTAAAGTGAATGTCACCTTTGACCCAAAAATTTTTATTCTGACTTAGAGAAAAATATCAATTTTGACCCATAAATGAATGTCACCTTTGACCAAAATTTTTTTATTCTGACTGAGAACAGAATGTTGATTCTGACCCAAAATCTCTAACAGAAAATATGTTTCCAAATCTGCACTCCAATTCATTGTTCCAAATCTGTCCCTACAAGAAAAATGGTTTTTTTTGGGGGGGGAGGGGTTTGCCTTGGTCAAACCCTGGTTTTGGAATTAACCTTGATGTAAGTAGGGATGAGGTTGTTATGGTGTCCCTACTAGATATAAGGAAATGCTTAGGATTTTTACTAGCCTATTAGGGTTCACTTAGATACACTATTTTGTATAGGATCATAATCCTATCCTTCCCACTACCCCACCTAGTTACAACAAGTTAATTGCTTACTAAATCAATGGTTCTATCTTGCTATCCACCTTGCATATTTACACAAAATGGTTTCTTATCAATTAAAAGAGAATGGGGGATATATTTAGATGTTATTCAATCCCTTTCCATCTTCTGATTACAAATCAATTGATTTTAGTGACCCAAACTCTCCAAATTGTCCTCTTTGTCCCAAATAGAGCTACTAGAATTAGCCCTATTTGAGAGGTTTTCTCCCTTTAACTCCAAACTATCCTTAACAAGGTGATAAATGAAGTTTATATCTGGATACCCTCTATGGAGACCTACAATATTTTGAGAGTCCGAACTCCCCAAGTTGTACGTACACTAGAAAGCCACTTTTGGCCTAAAATTGAGGGTTTTCAATTGATTTGGACAGTCTCTTCAAGGGTCTCTTATAAACCATAGAAAACATTCACTCAGGAACTTCTCCTTCTAGATTTTGGTTCTTCATAAATGCCCCTTATTAAATCCAAACTTTTATTGATGCTTTCAATGCATTGAACCCGCTATCTTTTGCCTTCAAGCTCTAATTTTTCCTAGTCGGGTGTTATCAACTTGCCTAGGGTATCATGTTAAAAATGAAAAAAACATGTTTTTGGGGCCCTTTCTCCTGTACACACCATATTGTACAATCCCAATCCAATATACAAAAAACCCATAAAATTCCTATGGTGGGAAAGGTAGTGGCAAGCACATCTCTATAAATTCCTCAAACTGGGGCAGCAAACTGCCTAGACATAAAAGATTTTTGTAAAACCTATCAAAATGACCTCTTCCTAGTTTACTTATTGAATGAAAAATGTCTACATGTACATTATCAATTATGTTCTAGTGTTAGATCATGGATTTAAATCCATTAACCTCTTCATGTTATTAAAAAGCATCTTGGAGACTGTCCAATGTGACAGCAAAATAACACTACACAAAAGCTCTTCAAAGCATGATAATATGACCTCCTTTCATCTTGAAATATAAATGAAAAATACTTATAAGAAAATGGAGAACAGGAAATTAATACTAAAACATAGCTTCTAATATATTTTATCCTCCATGCAATAAAATGGCAATGACACTGTAAAACTGTAAAAAGTGTGACAGTCAGAGAGAAAACCTTTCAAAACATGATTATGATGGAATAAAATCTAACCCTGGAGTGAAGATAAAATGTGTATCCCTATTTTATTAACAAGGATCAATGGCTAACATGAGGTGTTTCTCCCTCTTTCACATACATGCAATGAAAAAGCACAAAAATAGTGATATGCTTCAAAAACAAAATTTTATTCATCCAAACTTCTTCCTTGCTGTTAAAAATGCTATCTATTGGTTTTGAATAGGTTCTCCACATCCTATCTAACATAAAATCATGGATTGAGGTGTTACAAACGATCATTCCTTCTCCTAGAACAATCTGCAACATCTTCTTGAGAGTTGTCATGCAAAACTAAAAAATTGTTATAGCAACTTTTTGTCTTTCTGGATTTTCCATTAAAATGGGAATTGTAAACCTTCTTGGGATTTTATTAGGGCATGATAATGATGTATAAGAATGAATTTTCCTTTCGACCATCATTTTCCCAAGTTTTCCCATTTTTAGCACATTTTGGCCAAGTTCACAACTTTGGCAAGAAAATGACAACTTTTGCTAAGTGACTCCAACCTTTGGGATTTGTACACCAATTTATTACATGTGGCATATGACCATCCTAAAATTCATTTTAAGAAAAAACTTAATCTAAGAAACTCTCTTTTCACTCTGGGACTCAATTTGCAACATTAGCAAGAGAGCACACACAATAAACTACTAATCAAACTAACTAGCCATGGATTGACCTAGTCATATCCATTTTAGGGAAAACAAATAAAATGACATTCTAAGGTCCACACAACTCTGAGTACTTGGCTAGATTCAGTAAATGCAAGGATCAAAGAAACAAATCAAGAATATGAGGGGTTGAGCTAGGTGTGCTCCTGCACCATACTCCCCCAAACAAAAGAAAGGTTAATCCATCCTTGGATTGAACATGTTTGAGTCAATGCCCAACCTTTTGAACTTAGATTCTTTGATCCAAGTAGCATCAACATCTTCTTTTTCATGTCATTTGACAAGGTGCTCCATATAGTCTTTATTCGTAGTCTTCTTGTAGACCCTTGAGTCTAGTATC
This sequence comes from Thuja plicata, assembly GCA_018584345.1. NCBI lineage: Eukaryota > Viridiplantae > Streptophyta > Pinopsida > Cupressales > Cupressaceae > Thuja > Thuja plicata. The sequence continues at coordinate 3,022,615 of MU225105.1, read as the reverse complement.
TTTTCAGGTATCATAGATGGAGTTTGAGTTAATTTGAGATCTTTTACCTCTTGTATTACCTCTTCAAGGTTCTGATCAACATCTTCAATGGGTTCTTTGTGTGCTAACAAATTTGCAATGTTGAAAACCGGTGACAACCAAACATATTCAGGAAGCTCCACCTTGTATGCATTGTTGCCATACTATGCAAGTATCTTTCATGGACCCAGCCTCTTCATATGTATCTTGTCAGGAACAAATTTTTTCAGCCTATGTTTATTCAAGTGTACCATCACAAAGTCTCCAATCTGAAACTGAACATGCCTCTTTGTTGCATCCACCTTTGTCTTCACTTTTTCTATATTGTCAATCAAGATCTTTCTCACAATTTCATGGACTTCTCTCATTGAATTAAAAAATTCCTCAGCATATCCACTACCATTCATTCCTTCCTTCAATTCTCTACGTTCAAAAATCCCTCTTGGGTGAAATCCATAAATAATCTCAAAAGGACTCTTACTAGTTGATCTGTTCACTATATCATTGTATGCATATTCCGCTTGTCCAATGAGTTGATCCCATGTTTGAACATACACCTTTGTGAGGCATCTCAAAAGGTTACCTAGACTTTGATTTACCACCTCTATTCGGTCATTTTTCTCTGGATGATAGGCAGATCTAAAAGACAAGTTAGTGCCAAGATTTTTCCATAAGGTCTTCCAAAAATGGCTCATGAACTTAGTGTCCCTGTCTGAAAAACTACTAAGTGGGAGTCCATGGATCCTCACCGCTCCACTGAAAAATAGTTGAGAAATGTTATAAGCATCATGAATAGTCTTGCAAGGTATAAAATGTGCCATCTGGCTAAATCTGTCCACAACAACATAAATAATTTTATATCCCTACCTTTTTCTTGGGAAACCAACTACAAAATCCATTCTTATGCATTCCCATGGTCTAGTTGGGATTGGAAGTGGATGATAAATACATGCATTGGAAGATGTGCACTTTGATTTTTGACACCGTACACAACTATCAACATATTGTATAACATCTCTATTCATTCTAGGACAAAAATAGAACCTAGTGACTAGCTCTTGAGTCTTATTGACTCCAAAATGACCACTAAGTGCTCCATTATGTTTTTCATGAGTCAAATTCTCTCTCATAAACCCTCTAGGAACACAAAGCTGACCTATTTTAAACAATAAATCATTCTGCAAAGTATATTCAGAAAACTCACCATGAAAGTTGTTTTTAAACTCCTTGCATACCTTGTAGATTTGGTCAAAATATTGATCTTTGGCATATTGGTCTTTGAAGCTATCAATACCTATGCTTTGTATCTTGACTTCTTGCACTATGAGAATCATTCTGGTCAATGCATCAGCAACCTTATTTTGTACTCCCTTTTTATGCTTGATATTGAAAGTTTAGGCTTGTAGATACTCCTCCCACTTCATGTGTGTGCTGCTAAGTTTGTCCTAAGAGTTAAGGAAGTTGAGAGATTGGTTATCAGTATATACTATGAACTCCTTTGGCATCAAGTAGTGCCTCTACTTCTTAAGTGCTTGGACTAGAGAATACAACTCTAAGTCATAAAAAGAGTACTTCTTCTTTGTATCATTTAGCTTCTCACTATGGAAAGCTACTGGTCTTCCTTCTTGGCTTATGACAACCCCAATTGCCACATTACTTGCATCACATTCTACTACAAAAATCTTAAATCAATGCTTCGAAGAACTAGAGTTGGCAACTCTTCTATTTTCTCCTTGAGTATTTCAAACCCTTTGTCGGCTTGTGGTGTCCATTGGAACTTTGTCTTCATCCCACCTCTAATGGTGTCTAACATAGATGCACAAATCCCAATAAAATGTCTAATGGACTTTTTGTAATACTGAAAACTTATCACGTCATTTGCATCCTTGGGAGTAGGTCAACTTAGAATGACATCCACCTTTTCTTGATCCATTTTGAGGTCACCCTGAGACAAAAAAAACAAGATATACAAGCTCTTGTTTCATCAAGTCACACTTCTCCAAATTGATCATTAGATTTTCATCATACAATTTCTTGAAAACAATTTTCAAATGCCTAATATGCTCCTCCTTAGTTTTGATGAAAACTAAAATGTCATCTAGGTAGACAACATCAAACTTACCAATGGATTCTACCAATACCTCATTCATAAGCCTCATAAAAGTTGAGGGAGCATTAGATAAACTAAATGGTATTACAAGCCGTTCATACAAATGTTTTGTAGTTTTGAAGGTTGTCTTCCATTGATCTCCATCATTTATCCTAATTTGGTGGTAGCCACTCTTAAGGTCAATCTTGCTGAAGTACTTTTCCTCCCCTAAATAGTCCATTAGGTCTCATCTTCCAGGTATTGGGAACCTATACCTAATGGTGATTGTATTAATGTCTCTACAATTGGTACAAATTATCCAAGCTCCTCCTTTCTTGGGTGCTAAAATAGTAGGGATTGTGCATGGGCTTATGCTCTTCCTAATTAGGCCTCCATCTAATAGCTCTCTGATTTTCTTGGCTATTTCCTTACTTTGTTGAGGGGTCATCTTATAGGTAGCTTTGTTGGGTATAAATTCAATCTTGTGGCTAACAAGTCTCTTAGGAGGATGGGGATGGGCTTTCCATCATTCAAAATGGCTCTATACTCTTTAAGTATTTCTTTTACCTCAATTGGTATCTCTGATTTAGCGATATCAGCTTCCTCTATTGGCTTCACTACTAAAGCAAACTCAACTCCTTCTCCTTCCCCTAGGGTCTTCCAGAACTCCTTCTCATCAACCATGATCACACTTGGAATTGATGTCTTCATCTTTCCTTCTTCTATTAGGGACTGAATTTTTAAAGTCCATCATTCTTGAATGAGTAGGCATTCTTGGTTCCATCATGCATGGTTTGCCTATCAAATTTCCATGGCCTTCCAAGTAGATTTTGGAATAGTCCCAAGGATAAATGAGAGAGGGGGGGGGGGTGAATCAATCATTAGTCAATTTAATTCTTTTCTCTTTCTTCAATGTAATTTGATATAAAGTAAATGCACATTAAGATAACACAATAGAGTACTCAACAATTTTTATTACGGGGAAACCAAATAGGTAAAAACCCTGGTGGGAATTAGCACCCACAAATAACTACACTAGTTTATAATGATCCATGTTAGAATATCTTACAACCCTGTTAGGAGTTGATCTTTACAATGCAAGAAGTATAGAGACCTGGTTAAAGGTTGGACCCTGTTAGGAGTCTTTTATAAATAACCCTGTTAAGGGTGAGGACTCATTGGCCAATAACTCACTGATAAGAAGGTGAAGGCTACAACCTTCAGTACAAAAAATATACACTATATCTGGTAAATGAATTTTTTGAGTAGACCTGCTATCTTGATCAGTTCCAATGAATTGCAATCAACTTCTGTTTCTTCACATCAATTTTCAACTTATACTTTCTGACTTTCTGCTCTAATCTGTCTTTTCTTTTTCACTTCCTTTTCACACTTAGTGAACATAATAGAACTACTATATGTATCTTAACCAAGGATAAGGTCATGACGGTATCTAGAAACACTTCATCAACTTTCTTGTCGGTTCGACCAAGCACGCAATCAAAGTTAGGACAACACAACTTAAATTGAATAGACGCGACGCTTTACAAAGTTGGCTTCAACAAATTAACTCTAACATCCATATTCTATTGAAAAATATTTAACACCTTTGGATAATGTTCTTTAACTCATAATTAAACATTAATACAAACACACATATCCTGAAGATAGGTGCAACTCAAGAGACATTGTATTTACATCGGCTCTTAACAGATAAACTCTAGAAAGTGTAACTTCCATAACTGATTAATCATAACTCAACTGTAACTGCATATCTGACTGATCGTGAATGCACATAGCATCTAGAACATGTATACACCATGGAAATAAACATGCATAGTACCAAAACATTTGTACTAATAATTGCATATAGGATACCTGTTGTATATTATATGTTGTCATAAATGACAAACATACAATCAATTATTTGCACAGAAGAAAATCTCCAACAATCTCCCCCTTTGTCATTGATGGCAACATATGATATCATCAACTCAAAGTATCTTCCTTCTTTTTACAATCTTCTCAATATCCTCATTAAAAGTTCCTCTTTACCATTGCTGCTCTGTATACTCCCCCAGAGTATATGCTCCCCCTTACTAATACTCCCCCTTTGACATCAATGACAAAGGGTGTTAAACACCATTAAGAATAGGTACTAGTCTAGAATTAGAGTAGTCAACCATTCATCAGTCACCAAGGATTGATGTTCTTCCTGCAAGTTCTAATCAGACTCAGGAAAGGGAATTACTCCCAACTTCTCCATGATATACTCAAAAGTATCTTTTGATAGAGGCTTTGTAAAAATATCTTCTAGTTGTTCTATGGTGCTCACATAATCCAACTTTACTTCTTTGTCTACAACTTTTTCTCTTAGAAAATGGTTTTGATCTCAATTTTTTTTGTCTTTGCATGCATCACAGGGTTCTTTGACATATTGATAGTACTAGTGTTGTCAGAGTGAATAACAATAGGGTAATCAATCTGAATACCAAAGTCTTTAATCATCTATTTGATCTAAACCATTGTTGAACAATTGAATGGTGCCGCAACATACTCATCTTCTATTGTTGACTGAAAGATATAATTCTTCTTTTTACTTGTCCAAGTGACCAATCTATCTCCAAGAAATACTGCTCCTCCCGATGTACTCTTTTTGTCATCAACACAACTTGCCCAATCTGCATCTATGTACACATGAAGTTGTATATTCTTTGAGTTAGGATACCATAAACCATATTCAATAGTCCCTTTTAGGTATCTAAATATTATTTTTATTGCCATTAGATTATTTTTCTTGGGTTCAACTAGAAATCTTCCAACAATGCCAACTGCATTAGAAATATAAGGTCTAGATTGAGTAAGGTATATGAATTTTCCAATCATAGACTTGTATAGGGTCATATCAACTGCTGTAGAATCATCATCTTTAGAAAGATTTCTTCCTTTTATCATAGGGGTGCTTACTGGTTTGCAATCTTCCATATTCAAAGTCTTTAATAGCTCTTTCACATACTTAGATTGATTTATGAATATGCCTTTGTCTATTTGTTTTATATTCAATCCAAGAAATTATTTGATAGGTCCAATCATGCTCATTTCAAATTCACCTTTATTTTCTTTGGTGAATTCTGCACTAAGTTTTTCATTACCTCCAAAGATAATGTCATCAAAAAAAATAGTAATGAGTTGTAGTCCTTCATCTGTCTCTCTTATGAATAAATTACAGTCTTCTACTCCTTTTCTGAATCCTATCTTTGTTAAGTAACCATCAAGTCTCTCATACCATGCTCTTGGGGCCTATTTAAGTCCATAAAGTGCTTTCTTAATCTACATACCATGTCAGGTTTATCTGAAAGTTTGAATCCTTCAGGCTGCTCTAAGTAGACTTCTTCCCTCAATTCATCATTCAGAAAAGCTGACTTGAGATCCATTTGGTATACCTTAAAGTTTTTGAATGTTGCATAGGCAAAAAAAAACTTGATAGCTTCAAGTCTTCTCATAGGGGAAAATTTATCGTTGGAGTCTATTCCTTCTCTCTAGGCATATCCTTTAGACACTAATCTTGCTTTGTTCCTTACCACTATGCCTTCTTCATTTATTTTGTTCCTAAATATCCACTTTGTCCCAATCATGTTCTTGAGATGACGTCTAGGGACCAGTTCCCATGTTTCATTCTTGATTATTTGATCTAATTATTCTTGGATGGAACTTTTCCAATCTAAATCATTGAACGCATCTTCAACACTTAAGGGTTCAATCTGTGAAAGTAAGAATACCTCTTGATCAGCAGTTGAACCTTTTTCTCTAGATCTTGTGAAGACTTTTGTGATCTGATCTCCAATGATATCTTCCTTAGAATGGTATTTGGATGTGTATCTTGAATTCTTAGAAGTGATAATTTCATCTGTAATATGTGATTCTTCTTCACTTGGTTTAGGATTGTTACATGAAACATCAATACAGTCAAACATTTCTTCAATAATTGTCTCCTTATTGATGGGTCTGGGCTCATCTTCAATCATGGGAGCATAGTCATAATATTTTTCTTGAATCATAAAATTCTCATCAATCTTCACATGAGTACTTTCAATGATCTTCTTTAATCTTAGATTAAAACATCTATAGGCTTTGTTTTGAGTAGATTAACCAAGAAAAATAGCTTCATCACTTCTAGCATCAAACTTTCCAATGCTATCATCTCTCTTGATGTAGACCTTGCTTCCAAAGATTTTGAATTATTTTACAATAGGTACATTACCAAACCAAAGTTCATAAGGTGTCTTGTCTGCGTCTGGCCTCATTTGATTTCTATTGATAGTGTAAATTACTGTATTGACTGCATCTCTCCAGTAGGTATGTGCAACCTTTCCTTCAATCATGATATTACACGCCGTGTCAAGTATTATTTTGTTCCTCCTTTCGGCTATCCCATTGTTCTGAGGGGTCCTTGGTGCACTTAACTATATTTTGATTCCACATTCTTCACAGTAGTCATAAAACTAGTCAGAGGTGAATTCTTCTCCTCTATCAGATCTCAGACATTTTATCTTTAATCTAGATTCACTCTCAACCTTAGCTTTGAATACTTTGAAATTCTCAAAATCTTCAAATTTTTTCTTTTAAGAATGCAACCCAAATCATCCTTGAGAAATCATCAACAAACAAAATGAAATACCTTTCTCTGTAGTATTATCTTGTTTGAGTAGGTCCACATAGGTCTGTATGTATTAGATCTAATTTGTTTTCAGCAGAGTCATGTTTGTTCTTGAATGAGGTCCTCACATGCTTCCCCATCACACATTACTTGCACATGGTGTCAACTACTCTTGCAATTCTAGGAAGGTCTCTTACTACCTTTACATTACTTATCTTAACTATGTTGTCAAAATTGATATGACAAAGTCTCTTGTGCCATAGCCAACTGTCATGTTTCTTTGTAACAAAACAACTTACTTCTGAGTTGAGCTGAAAAACATTACCTTTGATATTTGAGCCTGATGTAATCATGTCTCCTTCTTTGTTGTTAATGATGCCCTGGTTGTTTTTGAATTCCAACTTATATCCTTTATCAAGCAATTATCCAACACTTAGTAAGTTATGATGCAAACCATCAACATAGAGAACATGATTTGTCTTGTTCTTTCTATCTAAGGTGATAGAACCTCTTCCTATGATAGGTTTGCGAGTGTCTCATGTGGATTTCCTCCATCGATGATTCTTTCCACAAACTCATGATCTTAGAGTGTATTGCATCCATCGGTGATTCTATCCATAAGCTGTTGTGTGGATTGCCTCGATTGATGATTCTATCCACAAACTCATGAGATTTAAAGTGGATTTCCTCCATCGGCAATTCTATCCACAAACTCATGAGCTTTACATTAGATTTCATTCATCCATGACTTTATCCATAAGCTCTCATGTGGATTTCCTCTATCAGTGATTGTATCCAGAAACTCACAATTTTTAGATTGGATTGCCTCCATCGGTGATTCTACCCACAAGTTCCCAAATTAATTTCCTTAATCAGTGATTCTATCCACAAGATTCTCAAGTTTTAATGTGGATTTCCTCAATCGATGATTCTATTCACAAGTTATATCTATTGTGATCTATTTCATCCATCACAAGATGTCTTTCACAATAGAAGGCCAAGTTATTGTAAGATCATCACCTTCCAATAAATCTTTGAAATACAAGTGATAACCTTTTGGAATTCATTGCTACCTCATCATCTACACAGGGGGTGGGCCCATTAAAAATATGGAGTCACACACATGACATCCATCATGCCTCATTGCAGAGGGTGAAAACAAGGGATTTTACCTCAAACTTCTCTCATAGAGAAGAATTCATTGAGCATATATCAATATGTTGATCATCCAAGATTGATTAAGATGAACTTTCACACTCCCTCTGGGTCTGATATTAATCTTCTTTGATCCTCATCCAAATTTACCTCTTAATATTGACACTCCCTCTGAAAACAATTTCTTATGCTTCTATCCTAAAGGTATGTTAGAGAGAGATTACAAATAGCTTATAAACTAAACTATCTCATACAAAAATACCAAAGATAGAAGCATTCAGGATTTTACTAGCCAATATTTTAGCATAAATTTCCAACTCAATAATTCATGTGTATTAATAAAACATGGAATACTTATCTTAAGTTTTAAATATTTCCTTTTATAAGCTGATCCCATATAGAAAATATCAACTCTCATCAAAATTTGAAGTTGTTTGTAGGGGACATGCTACAGGAGATCATAATGTTCTTTTTGCTAGCCATGTTGATGACCTTCATGCAGAGCGACAACCTAGAGTGGATGATCACCATTTTCTCACTCTCCACTAAGGATGTTTCAAATGGAAATGTAACATTAGTTATTATTCCCACCACAATGTACAATTCCAATTTTTTTATCATTGATCAATACTCATGTCTTATTGTGAAATGTTTTGATTTCTCCAAGAGAGGTGACACTCTATAACTAATTCATTCTTTGTAGAAAGAGACACACTTCCTTTAATACATTATTATTTTTTAATGATTTACCATGATCATAAAAAAATTATATTTCTCTTTAATGAAAGTGACTTTCATGAATTTCACATATACCCGTACTCAGTCCTTCATAACTTTTGAACCCCAAACTATATTTTCAATCTCTCTGGTGAGATTATTCAGCATTTGGTTTTCACCAACATATCCTAAATTAAGAAACATCCAATGGTCGATGTGTGTGATATGGTCCCTATACTGAGACCATATTTTAAGAAACAACCACACATTCACCATCAACAAACTGTTCTCTTACATTTACAGTCCGGCTTTGATACCATGTTAAGTTTGAGGATAGCTCGAATTGTAATAGAGCTCTATACTACATGTGTTTTCAAAATTCAATAATCTCTATTTCATTTATATTAGTAATGAGGCTATGAGAGATAAGTTCCTTCATAGGACATGTCTATTCATTATTATTTATAAGAAAGGACAAACATCTTCTCATTAATTAGAATTTAAACAATCTTATAATGTTTCATCAATCAATTATTAATTATGAATAATTTAATATTGAATATTAAATTTCATATGATTAATAATAATATAAAATATATATTATATTACTATTAATCAACATATATTATATGTATTCTAATGATCATACGACTGAAGCTACAAACATTAACACAATCTAACTTCAAACAATCTTTAATCAATTTATTAATCAATCTAAACAAGCTTAATAGATATAGATAAAATCAATCTAATCTAATCAATTGAAAAAAGTATTGAACTCTTTATAATCAACAAAAATTCAAAACAATATCTAGTGTTGTGAAGCATTTATCCTGCGATTCACAAGATTGTGGAAAAACATGTCGAAACAATGAGCCACATAGCTCCTATCATGATCCTTGTCATCATTGATATAGAAATGAACCTCCTTGATGATAATTTATTCATTATTATCTATACTTTCTATCTCATCCAAATTGAATTGTGCATGTCTATAGGTCATATACACAACTATTGCAACTTGATCATAATGATAATATTGACTTTGGAGCTTTGATTGAGGGGAAAATGTATTGTTCTCTACAAAATCTACAACTAAAAGAATACAACGAGGTTGGAAATAATTTGTGGAATAACTAAATTGTTTAGCTTTCCATTGTGCACCATGAAAATGTTGGATATGTGGATAAATAATAGTAGATCAAAATATACACATGAACTGAAGGTTCGGTAATTCACACTCCTTCAATGCAATTTTTTTTATCATTTGGTATCTCTCATTTTAAAATCTCTTCCACTCGAATTGTGCTGTAACATTAATATTATCAAATTGTAAAGGAAATTTATTTAAATTTCCACAATCATTGCATTTATTTTTTATACATTGGACATTTATTTATTTGAGTCTTCTAATTTATCACATAAAATGGACTTCACAAATTCTCTTGTACTTTTAGAAACCATATCTAGAGTAAGTATTGCCATAACCTTTTTATATGATTGCAATTATAAGTGAAACTCAACATGATTTTGGAAAAAATAAGTTTCACGAACCTTATTTATGTTTATGAAGCAAGGGTGCAACATCTCAAACATTCTCTGACCTATTTTCACATCTTAAAATTCTTGTTTGAATGCTTCAAATAGTTCACTTTGTGTAGTATTGATAAAATGTTTTAGATGTAAAATATTCATACTAGTCTCTTCATACTGGTCTCTTCATAAATTCTATCTTTTCGAGGAATTCTATAAATCTATACCCAATTCTTTTCAATGTCCATATAACACATATTTCTCTTCCTAATATATCTCTGAATAGTTCTCTGAGAAACCTTGAGTAAATCAGAAAATTCTCAAACTTCATTTCTATGGGTCAATCTCTTACTAGAAATCATAGTCATCAATGGTCTTCTAGCAGCATTTAAATAACATTGTTCATTTTCTATGTTAACAATGGTCAATACATCTTGTAAATTCTCAATTATTGTTTCTTTTACTTGACCTCCTACAATTTTTCTATTATCAACACCTAACAAATCCAAAACCGGAGTCATTTCTCTTGTCCTTTATAACTTTGCAAATAATTATGCTTTTCCCACCAAAGATTTATCCTCAAAATATTCCTTCCACATGTGTTTGAGATGTAATTTAATACCACGGTTTCTGCTACTAGGTGCTCCAGTGCAATTTGATTGACAAGTGATTCCTCATTCATCTCCATAAAATTTTGCATTGTAGTATAAATAGGTACGCCTTGACTACTACAAATATCTGTTGGAGATTTGATTCTGAGCAGTTGATTGATTATATGTTTGTCATTGATGACAACATATAATACACAGTAGCAATTCTGTATGTACTTATCAGAATGATGATATGAAGACTTGAGTGGATAGATACATGTTGTTGACATGCTTATTATGTTATGTTCATACACATAGACCCAGATATGATGTTTCAGTAAAGTTATGTAATTTTGTTATTGGCAGTTACAGTTCTAGAAATGTAACAGTTTAGGGCCGACATATATTTCATTTTTCTTGAGTTATGCCTATCTTCTATATATGTGTGTGTATATTCATGTTTAGTCATGAGCTGATGATATTAACCCAAAGGTGCCAAACCTGTTTCAAGAAGATTGCAAAGTTAGAGTTAAATTGGTGAGGCCGACTTAGTGAAGCATCATGTCTATTTGGTTTATACTTGCGTGGTTGTAATTATGGTTGCGTGCTTAGTAGAGCCGACAAGGGTTTTGTGAAGAGTTGTATTATAGGCCCCATGATCTCATACTATGAGGAATATACTTATAGCAAGTTAAAGGTGACACGCTAAGTGTGAATGATATGAAAAGATAAGAAAGACATATAGAGCAGATCATCAAAGTTGGTTCATTCATCAAGAGTCTATGTGAAGAAGAAGTGAAAGATTGCAATACACTGGAACTAATCAAGATAGTAGTTCTACTCTATAGTTCATTATCAGATATAGTGCATATCTATTATTCATAAGGTTGTAGCCTTCACCATCAAGCAGTGAGCTTTTGGACAGTGATTCCACCACCCCTAATAGGGTTATTTGTAAAAGACTCCTAACAAGGTCCAACCCTTAACTAGGTCACTATACTTATTGCATTGTATTGTACAACTCCTAATAGGGTTGAAATATCTTCTAATAGGGATTACTACAAACAAGTATAGTTTATTGTGGGTGTTAATTCCCACCGGGGTTTTTACCATTTGGTTTCCCCGTAATCAAATTGTGTGTTGAGTACTATGTTATCTGATTAAGCATTTACTTTGTTTTATTCTAAATTTATAGAATTAAAAAGAACTGAAGTTACGGATAACTGATTCACCCTCCCCTCTCAGTTATCCTTTGGGACTATTCTAATAAATTGTATCGGAGCCAAGTGCCTTGGAGAAGAAGCCTAACAACTTAAGGTAGATCATATGTCTTACTTCAGAAAAGAAAGCCCTAAGTTTGATGGAGAAAATTATTTGGATTGGAAAAACAAAATGATAACACATCTACATTGTATTGGATTCAAGTTCTTTGAAATTTCCACACAAGAGGTTGTAATTCCATCTTTGAAAGACCTTGTAAAGGATGATGCTACTAATAGACAAAAGGATATATTTACACACAATGCAATTTCCAAAGAAGCCTTAATCAACACCTTATCTGACAGTGAATTTTCTGAAATCAAGAAGATTGATAGAGCATATACCATATGTAAGTATTTAGAAGATATGTTTCAAGGAGATGTTCAAGCAAAGAATGCACACAGAAAGACATGGAAGAAGAATACAATAGTCTTGAGATGTTACCTGAAAGAACATTAGAGCTTACAATCAAAGGATAAATGAAGCAGTATCTGGAATCAGAAACAATGGTGGTGAAATATCAGAAGAAGATATAATGGACAAGTTGCTAGCTACTTTGACATCAGACTATGAAACAAGATCAGTATTCTAGAGGAAACTATGCAATTCTCACAAAACTTCAAGAGAGAGACTCTAATCAGCAAAATCTCTGCATTTGAGATATCAAGATTGAAGACTAAATCTAAAAGTGAAACAACTTTCAAAGCCTCAGTCCATGGTAAGAAATCCTTACACATCCCCAGTCATAATGAGAAATAAGAAGTTGATGAAGAGCTTGAATAAATCATTGCTATGATTACTAGAAAAGAAAAGAAAGGAAAAGGAAAATATGAAGGAAAAATTCCATTCAAATGTTTTTCATATAATAAGATAGGCCACTTTGCATCTAAGTGTCCCACAAGAGTCAAGAAGTTCAGATCTAATTACAAACCCAACTATAAGAAGGAATGCTATCATGCTGAAGAAGGTGTAACTAATGAAGATTCAAGAGAAGATGAAATTGGATTCATTTCCCTTAGAGATATGGAAAGGTTGCTTAAGGAAATGGACATTGAAGATGAAAAGGTAGAACAAGAGCTAGCCATAATTTCCAAAGAAGACATCAGAACTAATTGGATCATTGACACTGGATGCTCTCATCATATGACAGGTGACAAAGACAGATTTGTTCAGTTAGACAAGTACAAAGGTGGTATGGTTAGATTTGGAGATAACACTCCTAAACCTATCATAGGCAGAGGTTCTGTCACTTTGGATGGAAAGAATAAGATAGATGATGTTCTATATGTTGATGGATTACATCATAACTTGCTGAGTGTTGGATAGCTACTTGACAAAGGCTATCATTTGGAGTTCAAAGACAACAAGTGCATCATTAACAATAAGAATGGAGACATGATTGCATCAGGCTCCAAAACAAAAGGTAATGTTTTTTAGCTTAATTCTGATGTAAGTTGTTTTGTTGCAAAGGTGGATGACAGTTGGTTATGGCACAAGAGACTTTGTCATATAAATTTTGATAATATAGTAAAGATCAGGAATGTTAAGGCAGTTAGAGACCTACCAAGTATTGCAAGACCAGTTGACACAATATGCAGGGAATGTGTTATGGGAAAGCATGTAAGGAGTTCCTTTAGAAGAAAGAAGAACTCAGCTGAAAACAAATTGGACCTAGTACATATAGATTTGTGTGGTCCTACCCAAACAAGATCATACTACGGTGAGAGGTACTTCATTTTGTTTGTTGATGATTTTTCTAGGATGATGTGGGTTGTGTTCTTAAAGGAGAAGTCTAAAGCCTTTGAGAAGTTCAAAATATTCAAAGCTCAAGTTGAGAATGAATTCGGATTAAAGTTGAAATGTTTGAGATTAGATAGAGGAGGAGAGTTCACCTCTGATCAGTTTTATGATTATTGTGAAGAACATGGTATTAAAAGACAGTTGAGTGCACCTAGAACCCCTCAGCAGAATGGGATTGCAGAAAGGAGAAACAAGATCATACTTGATATAGCACGCACTATGATGATTGAAGGAAAAGTTGTGCACACCTATTGGAGAGATGAAGTGAACACAGCAGTATATACTATCAATAGAACCCAATTAAGGCCAGGTGCAGATAAGACATCCTATGAACTTTGGTTTGGTAATGTACCTACAGTAAAGTATTTCAGAATCTTTGACAGCAAGTGCTACATCAAGAGAGATGATGGTGTTGATAATTTTGATGATAGAAGTGATGAAGGCATTTTCCTTGGTTATTCTACTAAAAGAAAAGCATATAGATGTTTCAATTTGAGATTAAAGAAGATAATTGAAAGCACACATGTTAAGATTGATGAAAAGTTTATGGTTCAAGAAAGATACTATGAAT
>MU225105.1:2975374-2989513 GCA_018584345.1 Thuja plicata | reverse complement strand
AGTTAATCCATCAACAATCAAGACACATACAGACAAGCAGAAAAGAGACAAGGCTAATACAATTCAACAAATTGATCCAAAAATTGAAACTCTGCATATTACTTCTCACAGTGAGTTACAGACTCATACAAAAAATACACCAAGGAAAAATAAATGTCACAGAGCATGCCTTCTGCATAAAAATGAACTCTTGGGTTACAAAATCTCTTTGTCTCTGTCAGGAACTCAGAAAAGTTACAAGGACAACAAGCACAAAAGGAAGAAGAACCGACCCTCGCAAATGCAACTTTTCTGCTATATATAGGGTTATGACCATCTTGGGATCCCTTAGGATGCAACAAGCTTCGGATGATCATGGAAAAACCTAACCCTAAAACACAGGAGAGAGGAAAAGAGAGAGAAGAGACGGTGGAGAATGACTGAGTCAAATAGATATTCATGGATATTTTCATGCTACTCCTCGAACTGGCAACTGGAAATCATATTTGGTAGATGGTGGATAGCAGCATTTACGTTCACTCTGAATAGCCATGCACACTTGTTCACCTATACTTCTCTGCAATAACTGTCTCTCTTGTCTGTGAACAGTGCATGGCCAAGTGTTCATCTTATTATTGCCCAGGACTTCTTCTCCTTCCTCGTGGCACTTCTGGAAACTTAGTCATATCTCTGTTCTTCCCTGCAACATGTCGAATCTCCTCCTGTTCACCGACATTGAAACAAATTTATTCAAATATCAGCAGACTGCTCTGTGCATGGCCCCTCTGCAACTAGAAACCCCTCTGATCAATTCTGGAACACGAGCACAGAGAAACCATGGCTGACAAGCGTTCTCCCCTATCATCTTGCCGCCAGAAATTCAAATTCAAAGTCCTACGACCTAGCGACCAATGGATAGTCTCCTTGTCGCGAGCATCAGACATTAACCCTGGTTAAATCTCCAGACTTGGCGACAAAGCACTTTTTTACCTTTGTTTAACCCGAGCTCAGATCCAGCGACATCCCGACTGTGTGAAATCAAAGTCGCGAGACATTTTTATTAACTCATCATTCTTCTAGCGACCCAGCGCCTAACTGCTACCTCAGACCGTCACGGCTTGTCCCCTGATCGCGAGATGCTCATGCCTCTTTTCAAGACTTCACGACAAAGTTCAGTCACTGAGTCAGGTGATCCTGTGTCTTTACCTTTAACTTGAAGCACGTGCCTTTTTCTGTTTATAGCAACCTTGCGACATACCTTAATCACTTAGTCGGAAGGACTTTTTACCTAGGGAACTTTTATCACGAGACTTCGCGACCACCGTCAGATCTTGTCATTCCTTCATCAAACGGATGTCTTTTAATCGCTTTATATTTCCTTATGCCCCTAAATCATCAGGAGACTTCACGACTGAGGGTAAACATACCTTAGTCTTGTTATCGCGTGATCCTCTTCCTTCATCAAGAGATCAGGTGACAACCATTAGCTCCGTGACAGATGTCATCTTTTCTTTTGTCCATGTAACATTTTCTGAACAACTGAGTCATCGCCCCTTTTCTAGCGACAACCCAACTGAGTATTTCTACTAACATCAAACAGTTAGTCGCATGGTCAGGAATGTTATCACTTAACCACCATTTAATCACGAGACCACGCGACTGAAGAAAGAGCCTAACTATTTGACTGAGCTGATCCAGCGATCATGCGACATGAAGTAGGTGCAAGGTCGGAAGACATTTCTTTGACTTGCCAATTCTTCACGTGATCACCCGACTGAGGCGGGTCCCATTCATTTCAAAGCTTATAACATGGAATTCAAGCGACAACCTGACTAAAGAGAGATCGCCAAGTCTCGAGACATAGATGGAATATTCTATTTCTTCAAGAGACTACGCGACAAAGTGAAAAGCAAAGTCGAGAGATAAAAGGGAATATTCGCTGGGGGTCACGCGATCACCCGACTGGCCAAGAGGGTCCCACTTATTTCTGTGACTTAACATGGATCTGGCGATCATGCGACTGAAGAGAGGAGCTAAGTCGGAAGACACAAGGGGAATATTCCAAAGGTTCACGAGACTAAGCGACACAAGGAAGATGCAGAGTCGGGAGAAGAAAAGGAATATTCGCCCAGGCTGAAGCGATCAAGTGACTTGGAAAATAGGCACATGCTCTAAGTGACTTAGAAAAAGTAATGATGAAACATAACGAGCCAAGGTTTAGGGTTTTATTACCTCCTTTGCATGAAAGACTGAAGGTTTAAGGGTTCAAGCAGAGCCAAGACCTGGGAACCATGACAGAGAAATGCCAAACAGGGCAGACTAGGCCAATTTACACAGAATGGAAAATTTGGGTAACAATTATATTAGTACAAATCAAAATTTTACATTTCAACCTTAGAAAGATTTTTCCTGAAGTGGTTTGATAAGGATATCTATTGTTTGATTTCTTGTACTAATATATTCTAATTGGATCATATTCTTGTCTACCATGTCGCTCACATAGTGGTAAGGATTCTCTATATGCTTAGATTTGTCATGAAATACTGGGTTCAATAATAGCTTGATGCAATTTTGGTTATCATAGTGGATGATATCCGATTTTAGTGGCTCACCGAATAATCCTACAATTAGATTACTGAGCCATAATTCTCTAATAGTCATTGACCTTGTGATATATTTGACCTCTATAGAGATTTTTTCCTCTGACGACTATTTACTGGTAATCCATGATATCATAGTCGATCCTAAACTAAAGTAACACCCTGAGGTGCTCTATCAATCGTTCACACTTCTATCCCAATCTAAGTCAGTGAATCCATAAAGATCTAAGGCAAACTTTTCATATTTAATTCCATAATTTAGAGTACCTTGAAGGTACCTCATTACATTCTTCACAACTACAAGATATATTTCCTTAGGCTCACACATGAATTAGCTAAAAACATTCACTGCATAACACATATCTGGTTTAGTGTTGACCAAATACATCAATGATTCAATCATTAGTTTATAGAGAGTGGGATCAGCTGACTGAGAATCTGTTACTACTTCCTTCAACTTGTGAATATTTGTCTCCATGGGTATTGACATCGATGTGCAATTCATCAAGCAAAGTCTCTCAATATATCAATGGTGTAGTTTCCTTGGTTTAGAATAATGCTATCTAATTTCTGCCAGATTTATAAGCCAAGGAAGTAGTGCAGTAGTTCTAACTCCTTCATGTAAAATTTTGAGGCTAGTTCCTTCTTGTACTGATTAATGAGATGATCCTTTCCTATAATCAACATATCACAAACATATAATATTAACATTAACATATCACCTTTTCTTTTCTTGAAGTAGAGGTTTGGGTCTGTATTATTTTTGGAGAATAATAATCTCATAAGGTAACTTTCAATTCTCTCATACCAGGCTTGGGAAGTCTTCTTAAGTCCATAAAGGTCTTTCTTTAACTTACACACCTATGTTCTTGAATTATGGATCTCAAATACTTCAGGTTTCTCCAAGTAGACCTCTTCTTCAATGGTTCCATTTAGGAATGTGGGCTTAACATCCATCTGATGTACTTTCCATCCTTTGGTAGCTCCAATGGCTAGAACAATGTTTACTAAAGTATATCGGGCAACAAGAGAAAAAGTTTCTTCGTAGTCAACTCCTTATTTTGGTTAGAATACTCTGGCTATGAACCTTTCTTTGTACTTTTCTATACTACCATCTGTAGCATGCTTTATCTTAAACAACCATTTTTGGGAGACGCCTGATTTTTCTTTAGGTCTGGATATAATTTCTCATACATCATTCTTATAGATGGACCGATATTCCTCTTCCATGGAATCTTTCCATACTTGCTTCTAAATATCTTCTAAAACATTGGCAAGTTCAGACTTTGAGAGATCACTCATTAGGGCTATGTAGATAGATAATCATGTGGGTCTTTTACTCTCTTTAAAAGTTCCTGAAGGAGCTCCATAGGATTTTTCTTCTTCTATTAACTTAGTTTCCTAGAGAGATCTCTTCTTAGGATTTTTCAAGGATGTGCTTGATTCTTCATTTTCTTCTTCCTCAGGATACTCCCTTTGAATCTCGGGTGCAGTTTCCTTTTTTGATTCTATGGGAAAAGTTTGCATTTTTGAATAAACAAAGTTTCTAGCTCTTGTGAATTCTATATCCTCCTCAAAAATTAAATCTCTTCTTAGTTCAATTTGTTTCTAACCAGAAACATGTACTTGGTAAGATTTTGAGGTTTCACTGTAACCTACAAAAACACCCTTTCTTCTCGAAGGTTCTAATTTTTTTCTTTTCTCTTTGGGCACATGTATGTTTATAGGAAAGCCAAATATCCTTAAGTAGTGATGTCTAGTTTTGTACCGGTGAAAACCTCATATGTAGTTTGATTATCAATATGTGAGTGCAGACATCTATTTTGTATGTATGCTGCAATATTAGAGGTTTTTTCTCAATGATAAGCTTCTATATTTTGATCAAGAAGCATTGCCTTGTAAGCTTCTACAATGGTTCTATTTTTCATTTCAGGAACCCTATTTTTTTGTGGATTGTAAGAGGCAGTGAACTCCCTCTTAATCCCAACATCTTTACAAAATTCTTTAAACATATATGATGTATATTCTCTCCTGTGGTCTATCCTTAAGGTTTTTATTTTTCATGTAGAGGTGTGTTTAGTAAGGGATTTTATTTCCCTAAATCTTTTAAGGATCTCATTATATTCTTTACATTTAAGGAAATAGATCCAATAAATCCTGGAGAAATCATCAATAAAGATTACATAATTTAGAAACCCTCCTAATGAAGGGACAAACATGGGCCAACAAAAAACTGAATGGACTAATTCTAATACATTATTTATTTTTCTAGAACTATTCTTAAATGATCCCTTAGCGTTATTACCTAAGTTACACTCCTTGCATGCCCCGGAGTGGTATTATTTAAGTTTTGGTAATTCTATTACTAATCTTTCCATGGAAGATAGGGATCTAAAATTTAGGTATCCTAATCTTCTATGCCATATTTTATTAGAGTCTGCAATTTCATGGATAAGAGGTAGATTTGGTTATGTACATAGCTCCTACAAAAAATGTTGTCTCTTACCTATGGTTATTTCTTTCTTAATAGTAGAGTTTTTTGGCCATGCGAATAATTTATCATCCATGAAGGTTACCCTATATCTATTATCTTTAATTGCAGATATGGAGACTAAATCTATTTTGATACCTAGAACAAACAATACCCCCGTGAGTTGAATAGAGATTCCCGACTTCGGTTTAATGGTGCAAGTTCCAACACCTTTCACTAGATGTGCAGAGTCATCTCCAATAGTTACTTACTTACTAGTTTCTTCACCATGGAATCTAATAGTTCTCTAAATCCAGTAACATCTCTTGAGGAATGACTTTCTATGACCTAGGTATTTTTATTGGAGGCTTAATTTGAAAGTGTGGAGTAGAATACAAACTTATTGGATTCATGCTCTTCCTTATTCCTCTTTACCTTGGCAAATGAGGATTGATGCTTTCTATATGGACAATTTACTACATAGTGTCCATACTAATCATATCTCAAACATTGTACCTTTAACATATATTTCTTGGATTTACCATTCCCATGACATTTTTTTACTTTTCTTGAAATTTTTCTACTTTTCTTTCTTCTGGGAATTTATATTTAATACATGATAATCTTCATCGATGATTTTCCTCTTGAGTTCTTTCTTTTCTAGTGTTGATTCTTCTTGAAGATAATCTAATCTTAGCCGGTCAATTTTTGTAAATTTAGCCCTAGCACTAATGCCTGAAACAAATGTCTCGCAGGAATCAGGTAGACTATCTAAGGAAATTAATGGTAATTTCTTACAATCTATCTTAGATTATCTAAGGAAAGTATGATTTGATTGATTCAACTTTGTTCATACTTATATGGCTAATCTCTCTATTTAGGGCTAAGGTCTTGCTAGCACTTCTTATTTCAAACTGTTTACAAGTTTTTTAAACATGTGATATGTCATTTCATATTTTGTCAAGAGTGGTACAATACGATCTCCGACTCCATCAACTATGATTTTTAGGGCCTTCTCATTTCTTTCGCTCTATGTACTTTTCTCTAGATCATTGTCTGATCCTATCTTGTCTTCTTCTATGAATGACTAAAATTTATTAATGCTTTCTATGGAAATATGATGAGCTATAAATTGTATTTAAATGTCTTAAGTTTGAAAGCTTCTTCGATCTTGTTTAACTTGGCTCTGATACCATGTAAATGAAATTCAAACTTATATTCAAATGATAATGATAGATTTTGTATCCCTTTTATTTCTTTATTAATATATTGTGATTATACAACCTTCTAATTCAATTATTTTGTATGTAGTTTTCTGAATATACTATGTTTGATTTCAATATGTTTCAGCCAACGATCATTTCACATATATGTGTAAGAAAAATTTATGAGTCACGTGAATGATAAGCCATGAATCATTAATTAGTCACGTCTTATCATTGACATGACTCTTCATAAAAAACAACTCATTGTTAATATAAATCGATATTGAATCATTATCACATAAGCTGATAACACTATCGGTGATAACATAACAATTTTGATATTTAAAACAATTCTAATCGGTATTCATTGTAAGTCGATAGTCATATATAACTCAGTGATCATCGATTTATCATTAATGATAATCGATAGTTATAAGATGTGTGTATATATATATATATATATATATATATATATATATATATATATAGGTGGTCCCACAATAGTGTGCCCCACTTTTTGTCTAACTTTGATACAAAGATCAACATTCTGAGAAAAAAATCACTTTCAAACACTTGTTGCCGCAAAACTATTAGGCATTTTGAGATGATGTAAACTAGAGTCTTTTACACCAGATGAGAATGACATGTCATCAAGAATGACTCAAGAAGTACCACATAGAAAATTTTGGGAGATAAACGGTATGCACACATTTTTAAATTATTCATGTGTACATGATATATATTTATTCAAGTGTTTAAATTTTTTTATGCATTTTTTATTCAAATTATATTTATATAATGTATTATATATCATTTTTTCAAGTGTGGATAGTAAAATTATGCATGGTTGAAAGAGGATAGAAAAGATGTGATCTTTGCATTCAGTTATGAGTACAAATTATCACAATTGGACATTGAACACTCAAGACTACTCATGCTTTTGTTGTCACTGCATTGCTGACAATTATGAGGAATTCATGATCCATCGAGACCATGGATATGTAGGTGCATGGAATATAGTGCCACTACTTGGTTATTATTTATTACTTTGTACTGCAGAGAGGATGAAGTTACTTGAACCTCAATAAAGTGATGGAATGTTGTTCCCCATAGTTTTGTATATGTTTTACATCAATATATTGAACTCAATTTGTAAATTTAGTTTGTTTAAATTTATATTGTTAAAATTTGTGACTTGCAGGTTTTGTTGTTTTAGAGGGAACATATTTCAAGAAAATCAATGTAATTCAACATGGTATTCACTTTTTTTATTACCAACCAGACAATAAGGTGTTTCAATATAGTCACCTAGTAGTTTCCACCTCCATGTTTCTCCATGTAGTTAAATCTTAATGTGGACATCATATGTGGAGACTAGATGGTGAGGATAATTAGAGAATATTACATGTTCTCCATGAAAGGTATGAACCACTTAAGTTGGTCTAAAAAGTATAATATGTATACTTATTTCATGTGTTAGGACCTACTTGATATCTCTGGATTAAATGGACTATACTTTGTTGGTATATTTAAACATATGATGGACTATATTTTGTTGATATATGATGGACCTATTTGATGGTTCAATGGTTTTAATATTTATAATTTTACATGTGTGCTTTTATATATATGCTTGTATACATATGGTTTTTATAGATTGCATATTAGTTAAAGATCCCCTTAAGACATTAGTTTGAACACTAAAAATGATGAAATTAGTTAGACTACTTATGACATGTTAGTTCTAGAATGAGTTAGAATAGTTATTGTTAATGATTTTAATATATTTATATGTATGATTTTATGTAAGTTCGAAATATATTAGTTGGTTAACTTATATTCCATTAGTTACAAATTAACTTGTTATTTTTTATGATATTAATTAGAGCCCCTTAAGACCTCCGCTTAAGACATTTGTTAGATTACTAATGATATTAGTTAGATTACTTGTGTATGATTTTATATATTTGCTTGTATACATGTATGGTTTTATATGTATGCTTTGATTATTCAATGACTTTATGTAAGTTTGAAATATATTAGTTGATTAACTTATATTCCATTAGTTACATATTAACCTATTATTGTTTATGATATTAATTAGAACCCCTTAAGACATCCCCTTAAGACCTCCCCTTAAGACATTTTTTATATTACTAATGACATTAGTTAGATTACTTATGTATGATTTTGTATATATGCATATCAAATCATCTAACAAAATCATCTAATCAAACCATCTAATCATCAAATCATCTATTCAAATCGTCTAATCAAACCATCTAATCAAATCATATCGTCTAATCAAATGAAATCCTCTAATCAAATCATATCATCTAATCAAATTAGATCATCTAATCAAATAATACCATCCAATCATATCATATCATCTAATCAAATGAAACCATCTAAACAAATCATCTAATCAAATCATATCATCTAATCAAATGAAACCATCTAATCAAATTATATCATTTAATCAAATGAAACCATCTAATCAACTCATCTAATAAAATCATATCATCTAATCAAATGAAACGATCTAATCAAATCAGATAATTAAATAAAACCATATAATCAAATAAAACTAGATCTATAAATATTTATAATGTCAAATCATAAATCATCTATGTCTACAGGTATGGATAGCATATAAATATATGTCTCAAATTATAAAGTGAAAATATCAAACATATAACAATGACATGTATAATGATTCTCAAATCAAAGATATGTGGAAAAAATGTCCTAAACTAGGGATTCATCTAGGAGCATGTGAACAGAGCGACCCTCTAACCAACTGCCATGAGCATCCTCTAGCAGTGTAGCAAAAACTGATCACTTCAAATATAAATTCATGTATATGTAAAGGAATGAAAATGTAAAGGGGTAAAATGTAATAATATATATTGTAATATAAGAAAATCGGTTGATGAGAATGGGTTGGAATAATAAAGAAGGTAAGATTGTCCTCTTAATCCCAAATTTCATAAAGGGAAGATCCAAATTGATTAACCCTAAAGAAAGGTTCCATGCATAAATGAATCAACCTATTAAGGATGGGGATAAAGAGAAAAACCCTAACTTCTGTTTTATAGAAGAGAGTGTGTAATAGATTTAGCAAGATTAAATACTTTAATTGAAATGAATTGAAGACAAGTACTAACCTCAAAATGCTATAGATCTGAAGAATGATGTTTTTGGGTGTCCACACTGAGTTTCTAGAAAATATGCAACTGGATCTAAAACACAAACAAATAGACGAAGAAAACACAAAAATCTTTTTCCGATCTGCCTCAGTTTCAATTTTCACCCTAAAGTGAATGTCACCTTTGACCCAAAATGTTTTATTCTGACTTAGAGAAAAATATCAAATTTGACCCAGAAATGAATGTCACCTTTGACCCAAAAAATTTTATTCTGACTCAGAATCTCTGCTTCTGACCCAGAACAAAATGTCGATTCTGACCCAAAATATCTAATAGAAAATATGTTTCCAGATCCCTATGGTTTGCTAAAAAGGGTATGCAAATCTGAACTCCAATTCATTGTTCTGAATCTATCCCTGGAAGAAAAATGGTTTTCTTTGTGGGGGGAGGGGCTTGCCTTCGTCAAACCCTAGTTTTTGAATTAACCTTGATGTAAGTAGGGATGGGGTTGCTATGGTGTCCTTAATGCATATAAGGACTTTCTTAGGATTTTTACTAGCCAATTAGGGTTCACTCAGATACACTATTCTATATAGGATCATAATCCTATCCTTCCCACTACCCCACCTAGTTATAACAAGTTAATTGCTTACTAAATCAATGGTTCTATCTTGCTATCCACCTTGCATATTTACACAAAATGGTTTCTTATTGATTAAAAGTGAATGGGGAATATATTTAGATGTTATTCAATCCGTTTCCATCTTCTGATTACAAATCAACTAAGTTTAGTGACCCAAACTCTCCAAACTGTCCACTTTGCCCCAAATAGGGCTACTAGAATTAGCCCTATTTCAGAGGTTTTCTCCCTTTAACTCCAAACTATCCTTAACAAGGTGATAAATTAAGTTTATATCTAGATACCCTCTATGGAGACCTACAATATTTTGAAAGTCCCAACTCCCCAAGTTGTACGTACACTGGAAAGCCACTTTTGGCCTAAAATTGAGGGTTTTAAATTGATTTGGATAGTCTCTTCAAGGGTCTCTTATAAACCATAGAAAATATTCACTTAGGAACTTCTCCTTCTGGATTTTGGTTCTTCATAAATCCCCCTTGTTGAATCCAAACTTTTATTGAAGCTTTCAATGCATTTAACCCGTTGTCTTTTGCCTTCAAGCTCTAATGTTTCCTAGCTAGGTGCTATTAACTTGCCTAGGGTATCATGTTAAAAATGAAAAAAACATGTTACTAGGGCCCTTTCTCCTACACACACCATATTGTACAATCCCACTCCCATATACAAAAAACCCACAAAATTTCTATGGTGGGAAAGGGAGTGGCAAGCACATCTCCATAGATTCCTCAAACTGGGGCAGCGAACTGCCTACAGATAAAAGATTTTTGTAAAACCTATCAAAATGACCTCTTCCTAATTTACTTATTGAATGAAAAATGTCTACATGTACATTCTCAATAAGGATCCAATGTTGAATCATGGATTTAAATTCATTAACCTCTTCATGTTATTAAAAAGCATCTTGGAGACTGTCCACTGTGACAACAAAATAACACTACATAAAAACTCTTCAAAGCATGAGAATATGACCTCCTTTCATCTTGAAATATAAATGAAAAAGACTTATAAGAAAATGAATAAAATGAAATTAATACTAAAACATAGCTTCTAATATATTTTATCCTCCATGCAAGCAAATGATAGTGACACTGTAAAACTGTAAAAAGTGTGACAGTCAGAGAGAAAACCTTTCAAAACATGATTATGATGGACTCAAATATAACCCTGGAATGAAGATAAAATGTGTATCCCTATATTATTAACAAGGATCAATGGCTAACATGAGGTTTTTCTCCCTCTTTCACATACATGCAATGAAAAAGCACAAAAACAATGATATGCTTCAAAAAAAAAAAATTATTCATCCAAACTTATTCCTTGTTGTTACAAATTCTATCTAACTTAAAATAATGGAGTGAGGTCTTACAAACCATCATTCCTTCTCCTAGCTTAGTCTGCAACATCTTCTTGAGAGTTGTCATGCAAAACTCAAAAATTGTCATAACAACTTTTTGTCTTTTTGGATTTTCCTTTAAAATGGGACTTGTAATCCTTCTTGTGCATTTCTTAGGGCATGATAATGATGCATAAGACTGAATTTGCCTCTGGATTATCATTTTCCCAACTTTTCCCATTTTTAGCACATTTTGGCCAAGTTCACAACTTTGGCAAGAAAATGACAACTTTTGCTAAGTGACTCCAACCTTTGGAATTTATTCTCCAATTTCTTACATGTGGCATATGACCATCCTCAAATTCATTTTAAGAAAAAACTTAATCTAAGAAACTCTCTTTTCACTCTGGGACTCAATTTGCAACATTAGCAAGAGAGCACACACAGTAAACTACTAATCAAACTAACTAGCCATGGATTTACCTAGTCATATCCGTCTCAGGGAAAAAAAATAAAATGACCTTCTAAGGTCAACACAACTCTGACTACTTGCCTAGAGTCAGTAAATGCCATGATCAAAGAATCGGAGCAAGAATATGAGGGGTTGAGCTAGGTGTGCTCCTGCACCATACTCCCCTAAACAAAAGAAAGGTTAATCCATCCTTGGATTGAACATGTTTGATTCAATGCCCAACCTTTTGAACTTAGATTCTCTGATCCAAGTAGCATCAACATCTTGTTTTTCATGTCATTTGACAAGGTGCTACATATAGTATTTATTCATAGTATTCTTGTAGACCCTTGAGTCTAGTATCTTTTCAGGTATCATAGATGGAGTTTGAGTTAATTTTAGATCTTTTACCTCTTGTATTACCTCTTCAAGGTTCTGATCAACATCTTGAATGGGTTCTTTGTGTGCTACCAAATCTGCAATGTTGAAAACTGGTGACAACCAAACGTCTTCAGGAACCTCCACCTTGTATGCATTGTTGCCATAGTATGCAAGTATCTTTCATGGACCCAGCCTCTTCATATGTATCTTGTGAGGAACAACTTTTTGCAGCCTATTTTTGTTCAAGTGTACCATCACAAAGTCTCCAATCTGAAACTGAACATGCCTCTTTGTTGCATCCACCTTTGTCTTCACTTTTTCAATATTGTCAATCAAGTTCTTTCTCACACTTTCATGGAATTCTCTCATTGAATGAACAAATTCCTCAGCATATCCACTAACATGCATTCCTTCCTTCAATTCTCTAAGTTCAAAAATCCCTCTTGGGTGAAATCAATAAATAATTTCAAAACTACTCTTACCAGTTGATCTGTTCACTATATCATTGTAGCATATTCAGCTTGTCCAATGAGTTGATCCCATGTTTGAACATACACCTGTGTGAGGCATCTCAAAAAGTTCCCTAGACTTTGATTTACGACCTCTGTTTGGTCCTTTTTCTGTGGTTGATAGGTAGATCTAAAAGACAAGTTAGTGCCAAGCTTTTTCCATAAGGTCTTCCAAAAATGGCTCATGAACTTAGTGTCCATGTCTGAAAAAATACTAAGTGGGAGTCCATGGATCCTCACCACTCTACTAAAAAACAATTGAGAAATGTTACAAGCATCATGAATAATCTTGCAAGGTATAAAATGTGCCATCTGGCTAAATTTGTCCATAACAACATAAATAATTTCATATCCCTAGCTTTTTCTTAGAAAACCAACTACCAAATCCATTCTTATGCATTCCCATGGTCTGGTTGGGATTGGAAGTGGATGATAAAGATATGCATTGGAAGATGTTCCCTTTGATTTTTGACACACTACACAACTATCAACATATTGTCTAACATCTCTATTCATTCTAAGACAAAAATAGAACCTAGTGACTAGCTCTTGAGTCTTATTGATTCCAAAATGACCACTAAGTGCTCCATTATGTTTTTTGTGAATCAAAATCTCTCTCATAGACCCTCTAGGAACACAAATATGACCTCTTTTAAACAATAAATCATTCTGCAAAGTATATTGAAAAAAATCACCATGAAAGTTGTTTTTAAACTCCTTGCATACCTTGTAGATTTGGGCAAAATCTTGATCTTTGGCATATTGGTCTTTGAAGCTATCAATACCTATGATTTGTAGCTTGACTTATTGCACTATGAGAATCATTCTTCTCAATGCATCAACAACCTTATTTTGTACTCCCTTTTTATGCTTGATATTGAAAGTTTAGGCTTGTAGATACTCCACCCACTTCATGTGTGTGCTGCTAAGTTTATCTTGGGAGTTAAGGAAGTTGAGAGTTTGGTTATCAGTATATACTATGAACTCCTTTGGCATCAAGTAGTGCCTCTACTTCTTGAGTGCTTGGACTAGAGAATACAACTCTTAGTCATAAAAAGAGTACTTCTTCTTTGTATCTTTTAGCTTCTCACTATGGAAAGCTACTGGTCTTCCTTCTTGGCTTATGACAACCCCAATTGACACATTACTTGCATCACATTCTACTATAAAAATCTTAAATCAAAGCTTTGAAGAACTAGAGTAGGCAACTCTTCTATTTTCTCCATGAGAATTTCAAACCCTTTCTCAGCTTGTAGTGTCCATTGGAACTTTGTCTTCATCCCACCTCTAATGGTGTCTAACATAGGTGCACAAATCCCAATAAAATGTCTAATGAAATTTTTGTAATACTGATCTAGACCATGAAAACTTCTCACCTCATTTGCATCCTTGGGAGTAGGTCAACTTAGAATGACATCCACC
>MU225105.1:2929382-2964565 GCA_018584345.1 Thuja plicata | reverse complement strand
TGTATATATATATATACACACACACACTCATGTATATTTATCTTAAGGATGCTATCATATTTAACACTTCTTCTTA
This sequence comes from Thuja plicata, assembly GCA_018584345.1. Lineage (NCBI taxonomy): Eukaryota > Viridiplantae > Streptophyta > Pinopsida > Cupressales > Cupressaceae > Thuja > Thuja plicata. The sequence goes on along the minus strand of MU225105.1, from coordinate 2,964,489 downwards.
GCTAGGCAAGATAAAGTATTTGATGCATCTCATTCCTCATTACAATATATATACCACCTTACTTGTGAATGTAAAATGGTATGACATATCACTTAACATGTGATACCCAGTTTTACATATCGCCTAACATGTGATATGAGGAATCACTTAGCATGTGATACCAAGTTTTACATGTCATCTAACTCATGATATAAGGAATCACCTAACACGTGATACCAAGTTTTACATATCACCTAACTCGTGATTTGAGGAATCACCTTAAACATGATACCAAGTTTTTGATATCACCTAACTCGTAATATGAAGAATATAATATGCTCGACAACATTACATTCACCTTATACACCCTTACTATGGTATGTGCACTGACATTACACCAGATAATGTCTACCATAATGAATCATGGCACATCCATGAATCAAGATGATATCAAGTAAACATGATATCAACATTACAAGATCATCACCTTATAATGTTAACTACAAGTTTTCATTAAATAAAAATTCATCACTTTTCAGCAATGTACATAGGATGGGTGGGCCCATAAATTTATACAGTCACACATATGGAAAAATAAGTTTACCTATTAAACATATTTATTAGATTAGTACAAATCAAAATTTTACATTTCAATCTTAGCAAGATTTTTCCTGAAGTGGTTTGGTAAGGATATCTATTGTTTGATTTCTTGTACTAATATATTCTAACTGGATCACATTCTTGTCTACCATGTTGCTCACATAGTGGTAATGATTCTCTATATGCTTAGATTTATCATGAAATACTGGGTTCAGTAATAGCTTGATGCACTTTGGTTATCATAGTGGATGATATCCGGTTTTAGTGGCTCACAGAATAATCCTACAATTAGTTTACTGAACCATACTTCTTCTCTAATAGTCATTGATCTTGTGATATATTCAAACTCTATAGAGATTTTTTCCACTGATGACTATTTAGGGGTAATCTATGATATCATAGTCGATCCTAAACTGAAGTAACACCCTGAGGTGCTCTATCAATCGTTCACACTTCTAGCCCAATCTGAGTCAGTGAATCCATTAAGATCCAAGGTAACCTTTTCATATTTAAGTCCATAATTTGGAGTACCTTGAAGGTAGCTCATTATATTCTTCACAACTACAAGATGTATTTCCTTAGGCTCAGAGATGAATTGGCTAAAAACATTCACTGCATAACACATATCTGGTCTAGTGTTGACCAAATACATAAATGATCCAATCATCAATTTATAGAGAGTGGGATCAGCTGACTGAGAATTTGTTGCTACTTCCTTCAACTTGTGAAGATTTGTATCCATGGGTATTGACATCGGTGTGCAATTCATCATGCAAAATCTCTTCAATATATCATTGTTGTAGTTTCTTTGGTTTAGAATAATGCTATCCGATTTCTGCTAGATTTATAAGCCAAGGAAGTAGTGCAGTAGTTCTAACTCCTTCATGTAAAATTTTGAGGCTAGTTCCTTCTTGTACTGATTAATGAGATGATCCTTTCCTATAATCAACATATCATAAACATATAATATTAACATTAACATATCACCTTTTCTTTTCTTGAAGTAGAGGTTTGGGTCTGTATTATTTTTGGAGAATAATAATCTCATAAGGTAACTGTCAATTCTCTCATACCAGGCTTGGGAAGTCTTCTTAAGTCCATAAAGGTATTTCTTTAACTTACAAACATGTGTTCTTGAATATTGGATCTCAAATCCTTCAGGTTTCTCCAAGTAGACCTCTTCTTCAATAGTTCCATTCAGGAATGTTTTCTTAACATCCATCATATGTACTTTCCATCCTATGGCAGCTCCAATGGCTAGAACAATGTTTACTCAAGTATATCGGGCAACGAGAGAAAAAGTTTCTTCATAGTCAATTCCTTATTTTGGTTAGAAAACTCTGGATATGAACCTTTCTTTGTACTTTTCTATACTACCATTTGTAGCATGCTTGATCCTGAACAACCATTTTTAGGAGACACCTGATTTTTCTTTAGGTCTAGATATAAATTCTCATACATCATTCTTCAAGATGGACCAATATTCCTCTTCCATGGCATCTCTCCATACTTGCTTCTAAATATCTTCTGAAACATTTGCAGGTTCTAACTTTGAGAGATGACCCATTATGGCTATGTAGATAGATAATCATGTGGGTCTTTTACTCTATTTAAAATTTCCTAAAGGAGCTCCATAGGAATTTTCCTTTTCTATTAACTTAGTTTCCTAGAGAGATCTCTTCTTATGATTTTTCAAGGATGTGCTTGATTCTTCATTTTCTTCTTCCTTTGGATACTCCCTCTGAATCTCAGGTGCAATTTCCTTTTTTGATTCTATGGGAGAAGTTTGCATTTCTGGATCAACAAAGTTTCTAGCTCTTGTGAATTGTATATCCTCCTCAAAATTAAATCTCTTCTTAGTTCAATTTGTTTCTAACCAGAAACATGTACTTGGTAAGATTTTGAGGTTTCACTGTAACGTACAAAAACACCCTTTCTTCCTAAAGGTTCTAATTTTTTTCTTTTATCTTTGGGCACATGTATGTTTATAGGAAACCCAAATATCCTTAAGTACTGATGTCTGGTTTTGTACCGGTGAAAACCTCTTTAGGAGTTTGATTATCAATATGTGAGTGTAGACATCTATTTTGTATGTATACTACAGTATTAGAGGTTTTTTCTCAAAGATAAGCTTCTATATTTTGATCAAGAAGCATTGCCTTGTAAGCTTCTACAATGGTTCTATTTTTCCTTTCAGCAACCCTATTTTTTTGTGGATTGTAAGGGGCAGTGAACTCCCTCTTAATCCTAGTGTCTTTACAAAATTGTTTAAACATATATGATGTATATTCCCTCCCGTGGTCTGTCCTTAAGGTTTTTATTTTTCTTCCAAAGGAGTGTTTAGTAAGGGATTTTAATTCCCTAAATCTTTTAAGGATCTCCTTATATTATTTACATTTAAGGAAATAGATCCAATAAATCCTAGAGAAATCATCAATAAAGATTACATAATTTAGAAACCCTCCTAATGAAGGGAGAAACATGGGCCAACAAAAAACTGAATGGACTAATTCTAATACATTATTTGTTTTTCTAGAACTATTCTTAAATGACCCCTTAGTGTTATTACCTAATTCACACCCCTTGCATGCCCCAGAGTGGTATTATTTAAGTTTTGGTAATTCTATGACTAATCTTTCCATGGAAGATAGGGATCTAAAATTTAGGTGTCCTAATCTTCTATGTCATATTTTATTAGAGTCTGCAATTTTATGGATAAGAGGTAGATTTGGTTATGTAAATAGGTCCTACAAAAAATGTTGTCTCTTACCTATGGCTATTTCTTTCTTATTAGTAGAGTTTTTTGGCCATGCAAATACTTTATCATCCATGAAGGTTACCCTATATCTATTATCTTCAACTACAGATATGGAGACTAAATTTATTTTGATACCTGGAATGTTCAAACAATACCCCCATGAGTTGAATAGAGATTCCCGACTTTAGTTTAATGGTGCAAGTTCCAACACCTTTCACTAGATGTGCAGAGTCATCTCCAATAGTTACTTCCTTACTAGTTTCTTCACCATGGAATCTAATAGTTCTCTAAAGCCAGTAACATCTCTTGAGGAATGACTTTCTATGACCTAGGTATTTTTATTGGAGACTTAATTTGAAAGTGTGGATTAGAATACAAATTTATTGGATTCATGCTCTTCCTTAGTCCTCTTTACCTTGGAAAATGAGGATTGAAGCTTTATGTATGGACAATTTACTACATAGTGTCCATACTGATCACATCTCAAACATTGTACCTTTGACATATATTTCTTGGATTTACCATTCCCGTGTTAGTTTTTTCCCTTTCTTGAAATGTTTCTACTTTTCTTTCTTCTAGGAATTTATATTTAATACATGATAATCTTCATCGATGATTTTCCTCTTGATTTCTTTCTTTTCTAGTCTTGATTCTTCTTGAAGACAATCTAATCTTAGCCGGTCAAATTTTTTAAATTTAGACCTAGCACTAATGCCTGAAACAAATGTCTCGCAGGAATCAGGTAGACTATCTAAGGAAATTAATGATAATTCCTTACATTATATCGTAGATTATCTAAGGAAAGTATGATTTGATTGATTTGACTTTGTTCATACTTATATGGTTAATCTCTCTATTTAGGGCTAAGGTCTTGCTAGCACTTCTTATTTCAAACTATTTACAAGTTTTTTAAACATGTGATATGTCATTAAATATTTTGTCAAGAGTGGTATAATACAATCTCCAACTCCATCAATTGTGATTTTTAGGGCCTTCTCATTTTTTTTGGTCCATGTACTTTTCTCTAGATCATTCCCTGATTCTGTCTTGTCTTCATCTATGAATGACTCAAATTTATTTTCTTTTAGTATCATTAGTATTCTAATCTTCCATGATGAAAACTTGTTTCCTCTTTCAAGCCTATCCTCAAATTTGATAATGCTTTCTATAGAAATATGATGAGCTATAAATTATATTTAAATGTCTTAAGTTTGAAAGCTTCTTGGATCTTTTTTAACTTGGCTCTAATACCATGTAAATGAAATTCAAACTTATATTAAAATGATAATGATAGCTTTTGTATCCCTTTTATTTCTTTATGAATATATTGTGATTATACAACCTTCTAATTCAATTATTTTGTAAATAGTTTGTTGAATATACTATGTTTGATTTCAATATGTTTCAACCAACGATCATTTCACATATATGTGTAAGAAAAGGTTATGAGTCACGTGAATGATAAGCCTTGAATCATTAATTAGTCACGTCTTATCACTGACATGACTCTTCATAATGAATAACTCATTGTTAATATAAATCGATATTGAATCATTATCACACAAGCTGATAACAGTATCAGTGATAACATAACAATTTTGATATTTAAACTGATTCTAATCGGTATTCATTGTAAGTCGATAGTCATATATAAATCAGTGATCATCGATTTATCATTCATGATAATCGATGGTTATCGATCTATCACTAATGATAATCGATGATCATCAATTCATTACCCATGATAATACATATACATATACATATACATATACATATACATATACATATACATATACATATACATACACACACACACACATATATATATATATATATATATATATGTGTGTGTGTGTGTGTGTGTGTGTGTGTGTGGTCCCACAATAGTGTGCCCCACTTTTTGTCTAACTTTGATACAAAGATCAACATTCTGAGAAAAAAATTACTTTCAAACACTTGTTGCCGCAAAACTATTAGGAATTTTAAGATGATGTAAACTAGAGTCTTCTATAAATTTATTTCTAGTTTCTAAATATATTTTTAAAAAAAATTAAGATTCATATAAATTCATTTTTCTTTCTCCTTCGAAAAGTGGTTTTTGTGTAAAAACAGTGTTTTTAAAAAGTGAATGTCACTTGGATTAGCATAAATTTTTGTTTAAAATATGATAACAATGTAATTATTTCAAGACTATATTTATAACGTTAATTTCTAAAGGATGCAATTGGTTTCATTCATTTTGGGTCAATATTTCATAGTTTATTATGTTCTAAAGTGACGGTATTTGTAATTTAGACATAAGGTCACTTGGATCGCTCTAACTTGATATGTATATATCGAAATTCATTTTTTTCTTTTTTTGTATAGAAAGGTGAAACACATACTCTTTTCCTATATTTTTTTTATAATTTTTTTTTTTGTAATTTACTATTTTTCTGGAAGCCTTGAAGGGACAACTTGTTTAATGACCAAACAACCCATGTTTAGTTAAAGTAATATTTGAAAGTGACAATGAACTCAATATCTATTAAAATTGTATTCATTAGAAAGATTGATCTGAATAGCATCATTTGACATCACGTGTTTTAGAAAAGCATCTTGTTTGGTCCTTGTCCCAGGCCTTGAAAGACAATTTTTTAGACTTTTCTTTTTTCTAAGGGAAAAATGTCAATTTAGGGGTCTTTGCGCGAAGCCATCTGAGGGGCTTTGTGTGAAGGGTCTTCATGCGAAGACCCTTATGTGAATATTCTAGCAACAAACACCTTGCCAGAATTTTACCCAAACTACTTCACGCGAAGTAGGTCAGCTAATTGTGAATTTGTTTTTAAAAAAATTTAGAATGGTATAAATGTAAAGTTTTTTATTTCTATTTTTTACCGAATTGCAATAACTTAATTTTTTTTTTCTATTATTAATCAATTTTTACAAAGGCATTTTATGGAGAAGGGTTGCAAATTCTATTTTTTTAAAGGCATAATGTTGGAGACGAGAAATATTAGATCAAAGTCTTTTTTTGAAGAAGATAAATTTTATTATCGATCTTTTGGAAGACATTTTTTGGAGAGAAGAAATGGGGAACAAGAAGGGAAGACAAATTAAATCTACTATAAAAATTTCACCTAGTACTGAACAAAGAAATCATGAAGCTGCATTGGCATATTATCATAAAACTAAAGAAGGTGAAGGATAAGATGAAGTAGGAGGGTCAAGTTAAGTCAAAGAATTGCACATTGAAGAAGGGTCAGGATCACTCCCTATGGAAGCTCAAGAAATTGATGTTGGAAAAGGGTCAGGACCATGTGCTCCTACTGGTACGAATGGACTTATAAATTTAGCTCAAACTGTAAAGAGAAATATTAATTATAGAAACTTAGATCATTTACTTAGAATGGATGTGGAGAATTTGAGATCACTTGCTAATGTTCAACCCTTAAGTCTTTCTAAGAAGAGGTCAATGAATAGGAGAGAAAGAGATATATTGGCTAAATTTTAAAATTTTGAAACACTTGAAAAAAGCTCAATTGCTTTCAGTTGTATTTTTTAAAAAAAATTTGGAAGAGCCATTAAAATTATAGGGTATAGACACAACATCAAAGAAGAGAAAATTTGTTGACATGCAAATTGATATGATTGAAAATCTTATGAAAGGTTTGAAACAGGTAGGGAAGCGATCTCGAATAAAAGATAATACCATTACATGAATAGTTATGTTGACACCCATTGTAAGTAACAATATGCTCCGAAAAAGACAAATATCTTCAGTTTCATCTTGGATTGGTTTTAGTAGGAAAAAAATTTCATGATATGTTAATAAGAGAATTTTTTTGGATGATAGACCCTTGAAAGGCAATTGGGAAATCATTTTTACAGCTCCTCATTTTGATAGGATTGATGGAGGAATCAAGAATTTGGTCACATAATTTTGGAATGATAATGCATGTCCTTCATCAAATAGTAGAGATGTTATCAGACATAGAATTTCCACTAATCAATATGAATATCATACAAAAATTTGGTTGGACACAACACAACTTGGAATGTATGTGTCATTTTTTAGTTCAAATCCTAATATAAAGATTGGGAAAACATTGTTTGAAAGATTGAAGCCATATTATATCAGGACAAAAAAGTGTTTGAAACTTGTTGTTGTCGTTATCATATTGAATTTGATCTTCACTATCAGGTTTTTTGAAAGTTTTTGGAAGACACTTATGGTTTTGAAAATGCTCCTCCTAGTAGATGAAGTGAAATCATCTCATCCATTTTATGTGACAAAAGAGATGATGCAGCTGGACAAATAAATTGCATAAAAGGAATATGTTATACATGTTCTGATTTGACTATTTTTCCTTTGAATGTATCAAATGAATTATAAGGAAGTTCATATAAAAAAATGCAGATGATGTTATTGAATGGTGCAAGACACATTTCACACCAAATGAGAATGACATGTCATCAAGAATGACTCAAGAGGTACCACATAGAAAATTTTGGGAGATAAACGGTATGCACACATTTTTAAATTATTCATGTGTGCATGATATATATTTATTCAAGTGTTTAAATTTTTTTATGTATTCTTTATTCAAATTATATTTATATATGCATTTTTTCAAGTGTGGATAGTAAAATTATGCATGGTTGAAAGAGGATAGAAAAGATGCGATCTTTGCATTCAGTTATGAGTATAAATTATCACAATTGGACATTGAACACTCAGGAGTACTCATGCTTTTGTTGTCACTGCATTCCTAACAATTATGAGGAATTCATGATCCATCGAGACCATGGATATGTAGGTGCATGGAATCTAGTGCCACTATTTGGTTATTATTTATTACGTTGTACTGTAGAGAGGATGAAGTTACTTGTACCTCAATAAAGTGATGGAATGTTGTTCCACATAGTTTTGTATATGTTTTACATCAATATATTGAACTCAATTTGTAAATTTAGTTTGTTTAAATTTATATTGTTAAAATTTGTGACTTGTAGGTTTAGTTGTTTTAGAGGGAACATATTTCAAGCAAATCAAAGTAATTCAACATGGTATTAACTTTTTTGATTACCAACCAGACAATAAGGTGTTTCAATATAGTCACCTAGTGGTTTCCACCTCCATATTTCTCCATGTAGTTAAATCTTAATGTGGACATTGTAAGTGGAGACTAGATGGTGAGGATCATTAGAGAATATTACATGTTCTCCACGAAAGGTCTGAACCACTTAATTTGGTCTAAAAAATATAATATGTATACCTGTTTCATTTGTTAGGACCTACTTGATATCTCTGCATTAAATGGACTATACTTTGTTGGTATATTTAAACATATGATGGACTATAATTTGTTGATATATGATGGACCTATTTGATGGTTCAATGGTTTTAATATGTATAATTTTACATGTGTGCTTCTATATATATGCTTCTATACATATGATTTTTATAGATTGCATATTAGTTAAAGATCCCCTTCAGACATTAGTTTGAACACTAAAACATGATGAAATTAGTTAGACTACTTATGACATGTTAGTTCTAGAATGAGTTAGAATAGTTATTTTTAATGATTTTAATATATTTATATGTATGATTTTATGTAAGTTTGAAATATATTAGATGGTTAACTTATATTCCATTAGTTACATATTAACTTGTTATTTTTTATGATATTAATTAGAGCCCCTTAAGACCTCCGCTTAAGAAATTTGTTAGATTACTAATGACATTAGTTAGATTACTTGTGTATGATTTTATATATTTTCTTGTATACATGTATGGTCTTATATGTATGCTTTGATTGTTCAATGACTTTATGTAAGCTTTAAATATATTAGTTGATTAACTTATATTCCATTAGTTACATATTAACTTGTTATTGTTTATGATATTACTTAGATCCCTTTAAGACATTTTTTATATTACTGATGACATTAGTTAGATTACTTATGTATGCTTTTGTATATATGCATATCAAATCATCTAATCAAATCTTCTAATCAAACCATCTAATCATCAAATCATCTAATCAAATTATCTAATCAAACCGTCTAATCAAACCATCTAATCAAATCATATCATCTAATCAAATTAGAGCATATAATCAAATCATCTAATCAAATAATACCATCCAATGATATCATATCATTCTAATCAAATGAAACCATCTAAAAAAATCATCTAATCAAATGATATCATCTAATCAAATGATATCATCTAACTAAATGAAATCATCTCATCTAATCAAATGAAACCATCTAATAAAATTATATCATTTAATCAAATGAAACCATCTAATCAACTCATCTAATAAAATCATATCATCTAATCAAATGAAACCATCTAATCAAATCAGATAATTAAATAAAATAATATAATCAAATAAAACCATATCTATAAATATATATAATGTCAAATCATAAATCATCTATGTCTAGGGGTATGGATAGCATATAAATATATGTCTCAAATCATAAAGTGAAAATATCAAACATATAATAATGACATGTATAACGAGTCTCAAATCAAAGATCTATGCACAAAATGTCCTCTTAATCCCAAATTTCATAAAGGGAAAATCCAAATTGATTAACCCTAAAGAAAGGTTCAATGCATAAATGAATCAACCTATTAAGGATGGGGATAAAGAGAAAAACCCTAACTTCCATTTTATAGAAGAGAGTGTTTAATAGATTTGGGAAGATTAAATTCTTTAATTGAAATGAATTGAAGCCAAGTACTAAACTCAAAATGCTACAGATTTGAAGAATGACGTTTTTGGGTGTCCACACTGAGTTTCTGGAAAATCTGCAATTGGATCTAGAAAACAAATGCAGAGACGAAGAAAACACCAAAATATTTTTCTGATCTGCCTCAGTTTCAATTTTCACCCTAAAGTGAATGTCACCTTTGACCTAAAATTACTGATTCTGACCTAGAGAAAAATATCAATTTTGACCTAGATATGAATGTCACCTTTGACCCAAAATTTTTTATTCTGACCCAGAATCTTTGATTCTGACCTAGAAAAGAATGTCGATTCTGACCCAAAATCTGTAATAAAAAATATGTTTCCAAATCCCTGTAGTTCGTTGAAAATGGTATCCAGATTTGCACTCCAATTTGTTATTCTGAAGTTGTTCCTACAAGAAAAATGGTTTGTTTTTTTGGGGGAGGGGTTTGCCTTGGTCAAACCCTGGTTTTGGAATTAACCTTGATGTAAGTAGGGATGGGGTTTCTATGGTGTCTTTACTGGATATAAGGACTTACTTAGGCTTTCTAATAGCCTATTAGGGTTCACTTAGATACCCTATTCTATATAGGATCATAATCCTATCCTTCCAACTGCCCCACCTAGTTACAACAAGTTAATTGCTTACTAAATCAATGGTTCTATCTTGCTACCCACCTTGCATATTTACAAAAAATGGTTTCTTATTGATTAAAAATTAATGGGGGATATATTTAGATGTTATTCAATCCCTTTCCATCTTATAATTACAAATCAATTGAGTTTAGTGACCTAAACTCTCCAAACTATCCACTTTGTCCCAAATAGGGGTACTAGATTAGCCCTATTTGAGAGGTTTTCTCCCTTTAACTCCAAACTATCCTTAACAAGGTGATAAATGAAGTTTATATCTGGACACCCTCTATGGAGACCTACAATATTTTGAAAGTCCAAACTCCCCAAGTTGTCCATACACTGGAAAGCCACTTTTGGCCTAAAATTGAGGGTTTTCAATTGATTTGGACAGTCTCTTCAAGGGTCTCTTATAAACCATAGAAAATATTCACTTGGGAACTTCTCCTTCTGGATTTTGGTTCTTCATAAATCCCCCTTGTTGAATCCAAACTTTTATTGAAGCTTTCAATGCATTCAACCCATTGTCTTTTGCCTTCAAGCTCTAATGTTGCCTAGCCGGGTGCTATCAACTTGCCTAGGACATCATGTTAAAAATGAAAAAAACTTGTTTCTGGTGCCCTTTCTCTTGCACACACCATATTATACAATCCCACTCCCATATAAAAAAAACCCATAAAATTCCTATGGTGGGAAAGGGAGTGGAAAACACATCTCCATAAATTCCTCAAACTGGGGTAGCAAACTGCCTAGACATAAAATATTTTTGTAAAACCTATCAAAATGACCTCTTCCTAATTTACTTATTGAATGAAAAATGTCTTCATGTACATTCTCAATAAGGATCCAATGTTAGATCATGGATTTAAATCCAGTAACCTCTTCATGCTATTAAAAAGCATCTTGGAGACTGTCCACTAAGACAACAGAATAACACTACACAAAAGCTCTTCAAAGCATGAGAATATGACCTCCTTTCATCTTGAAATCTAAGTGAAAAAGAATTATAATAAAATGGAGAACATGAAATTAATACTAAAACATAGCTTCTAATATATTTTATCCTCCATGCAAGAAAATGATAGTGACACTGTAAAACTATAAAAAGTGTGACAGTCAGAGAGAAAACCTTTCAAAAAATGATTATGATGGACTCAAATCTAACCTTGGCGTGAAGATAAAATGTGTATCCCTATTTTATTAACAATGATCAATGGCTAACATTAGGTGTTTCTCCCTCTTTCACATACATGCAATGAAAAAGAAAAAAAAATAGTGATATGCTTCAAAAACAAAATTTTATTCATCCAATCTTCTTCCTTTCTATTACAAATTCTATCTAGTGGTTTTGAATAGGTTCTCCACATCCTATCTAACATAAATTCATGGATTTAGGTGTTACAAACCATCATCCCTTCTCCTAGCTCAGTTTGCAACATCTTCTTGAGAGTTGTCATGCAAAACTCTAAAATTGTCATAGCAACTTTTTGTCTTTTTGGCTTTTCCTTTAAAATGGGACATGTAATCCTTCTTGGGAATTTCTTAGGGCATGATAATGATGTATAAGCATGAATTTGCCTCTAGACCATCATTTTCCCAACTTTTCCCATTTTTAGGACATGTGGCATATGACCATCCTCAAAGTCGTTTTAAGACAAAACTTAAACTAAGAAACTCTCTTTTCACTATGGGACTCAATTTGCAACATTAGCAAGAGAGTACACGCAACAAAATAATAATCAAACTAACTAGCCATCTATTGACCTAGTCATATCCATCTTAGGGAAAACAAATAAAATTACCTTCTAAGGTCCACACAACTCTTGGTACTTGGCTAGAGTAAGTAAATGCCAGGATCAAATAAACAAAGCAAGAATATGAGGGGTTGAGCTAGGTGTGCTCCTGCACCATACTAACCCAAACAAAAGAAAGGTTAATCCATCCTTGGATTGAACATGTTTAATTCAATGCCCAACCTTTTGAACTTAGATTCTCTGATCCAAGTAGCATCAACATCTTCTTTTTCATGTCATTTGACAAGGTGCTCCATATAGTCTTTATTCCTAGTCTTCTTGTAGACCCTTGAGTCTAGTATCTTTTCAGCTATGATAGATGGAGTTGGAGTTAATTTCAGATCTTTTGTATTACCTCTTAAAGGTTCTAATCAACATCTTGAATGGGTTCTTTGTGTGCTACCAAATCTGCAATGTTGAAAACCAGTGACAACCCAACATCTTCAGGAAGCTCGACCTTGTATGCATTGTTTCCATACTATGCAAGTATCTTTAATGGACCTAGCCTCTTCATATGTAGCTTTTGAGGAACAAATTTTTGCAGCCTATGTTTGTTCAAGTGTACCATCACAAAGTCTCCAATCTGAAACTGAACATGCCTCTTTGTTGCATCCACCTTTGTCTTCACTTTTTCAATATTGTCAATCAAGTTCTTTCTCACACTTTCATGGAATTATATCATTAAATGAACAAATTCCTCAGCATATCCACTGCCATGCATTCCTTCCTTCAATTCTCTAAGTTCAAAAATCCCTTTTGGGTGAAAGCCATAAATAATTTCAAAAGGACTCTTACTAGTTGATTTGTTCACTGTATCATTGTATGCATATTCAGCTTGTCCAATGAGTTGATCCCATGTTTGACCATACACCTTTGTGAGGCATCTCAAAAAGTTACCCAGACTATGATTTACCACCTCTGTTTGGTCATTTTTCTGTGGATGATAGGCAGAACTAAAAGACAAGTTAGTGCCAAGCTTTTGCCATAAGGTCTTCCTAAAATGGCTCATGAACTTAGTGTCTGTTTCTGAAAAAATACTAAGTGGGAGTACATGGATCCTCACCACTCCACTAAAAGACAATTGAGCAATGTTACAAGCATCATGAATAGTCTTGCAAGGTATAAAATGTGCCATCTAGCTAAATCTATCCACAACAACATAAATAATTTCATATCCCTACCTTTTTCTTTGGAAACCAACTACAAAATCCTTGCTTATGCATTCCCTATTGGAATTATATTGGAATGATGTACTGAGAGGGGAGGGGTGAATCAGTACATCTAAAACTTTTCTTGGTTAGCCCATTTAACCCTTAATCATTAGTTTGTAAATTATCTTATCTAACTGTTCATCTTTCTTTATGTATATGCAATTATATCATAAGTTCTTTAGTATGTAACCATAACAGAAACATTCATGAATATAGATAACACATAACACAAGATATGATATCGTAGAAAACTCCTGTTAGGAAGTAAAAACTGCTGTGGGAATTGTTACCCACAAGACTTCACTATCTGCAAATAAGAAGGGGCCGGTTAAGGCTTACAATTGGTCACTTCTGATGACCTACCTTGTTAGGAGTATTATAGTGGAGACCTGTTAAGATCTACTTCATTTGAAGCTTTAGAAACACTATTAAGTGTGCACTCTGTTAAGATATTTGTAAAGAATGGTTAAGTACACCTTCTAAAAAAGGATTTTAGATGTGATGCACTTGTTAGAATGAAACTACATAAGTCTTTGATCTGATGATATATGAAATCTTTAATTGCTAATAACAGATCCAATTAAGCTTCATACATATAAGTAATCATCCTTCCATGATTGAATAATACCTTTATCTGCTCATTGGTAGCCTCTGTGTGTTCTTGACAACTAATGTGATCTATTTCTAAACTTTGCATGAATTCTGCCTTCTACTCCTTAGATGCTCTTCATGGCTACAAACAACAATGAATTCATTCCTCACAATTGAGTTGAACATCTATTTATACTAGTTTTTTTTTGGCTCAATTCTTGATTCATGCTTCACAAGTTAACTCTAGATCCAAGGTTTACAACTTGACCTTGATCTTTAGTTAGATATGTTTTAGATCCGTTAGGATGCTTTAAAACATTTACATAAAGCTTACTTGTCCCTCAAGTTATGATTTAAAAGAAATTAAAAGTCTATGAATAGAATTACATTTCTTTATCCGTCGTGTAAAACTCAAATCCACTTTTTGCAAGTTCTTTAACTGACTATCGATTCTGACAGTCATTTTTCTTGGTCATTGGTGTTCTTTTCTTGAACTCATCGTTGGGTATGCCTTTTATGTTCCATCAATTTTGTTCTCAAAACTGTGTCGTCGATGATGCTTGTAGTCACCGATGATGCTTGTCAATTCCATACTTAACATTTTTATGACCTTTGTGTTCTGTCAGGTATTCTCGTTGTTCGCTGATAATACTTGTAGTCCGTTGGTAATGCTTGTAGTCTGCCAGTGATCTCTGTAGTCTGCCGGTGATCTCTGTCAACTTTTTTCACTAAGTGTACTAATGGAAAAATTAATTTTATCAATCTCCCCCTTTGACATTAGTATCAAAAACATGATATGTGCAACATACTAAGTCTATTAGTATGTACACCTCTGTATACTCCTTCCTTAGTAATTTGAATGACTCCCCCTATGTATATGCCAATAAGTGTAAGTATATATACATATCCTTATATATATGTTCCTTCTATACATACAATATACATTTCCATTCCTCCTTTTTTTATTCTAAAGGCAAAGGTACTTACAACTTGTCAAAAAGGTGGGAATGTGAGGACTTGATCTCCTCCATCATCTTTTCCCATTTCTCTTTTAGCATTTCTAGAGCCATGTGCTCCATTGAAATCCGTACATGTATATCATAGATGTTGTCTACTATAGACATCTCGTGGGTTGCAATAAGATTCCTTGCATCAGAAATATGCTGCTGTAAAATTGTAAGATTAGGTAGAATATGTGCCTATAGTTTGGTAATCTCACCTCTGAGTTGTGTTTCAGCATCCCATATTTCTTGTCTTATCCTGTTCGCATCTATGACCTTGTCATGATGTGCCTTTATACTTTCAGCATGTGAGGTTAGGCTTTGTGCACTAGTGGTGACATTATGATCTATCTCTGTTAGTTTGTCACTATTTTCCTTTGTAAATTTCTCAAGTGTGCACATCTTTTGAACTAAGGTGATTACTTCAACAATCATTGGCTCTAATTCATCAGTCAGTTCAGAGAGCTTTACCTTGTTTAATGCCACTTCTTGGCTGATTTTATCGATTAACTTGTATTGATATTTCTTCTCTGCTTGTTCTTCCATAGCTTTCTCTACATCTATACTTTTCTCTGTGATGGCGTTGGTAAGAACAGATCAATTTTTTCCTTAACTATAGTATTTTCATCAAGTTTTACTTCAGGAACAAGTTGTTGGAGAATATATTTTTCTTTGTCAAGTGCCATTATTTCCCTGTGTTCTTGTATAATTTTCTTTTAAATGGCTTTCCTCTGATATAGCACTCCAAACTCTTGAAGTTTGTCACTGTCCAAAGTGGTAATATCCCAGTTTGGAACTTCTATGATTTCATCCATTGTAGCAGCCAAGATGTCTTTCTTTACTGCTTTCTTTTTCTTCTTCTTTTGTTGGGTGGATGATTGATGTACTACTATCTGTAAAGTGTGAGATTGTGTTGATTTGGTGGGTGAGGGTCGAGAAGATGAGGCTTCCTTTTTTATATGTTCTGAGTCCACCAGCTGGTTTTGTGAAGACATCTCCTCATTTTCCTTGGGTGTATAAACATATATGTTTTCCTTGAGTTTTGTCCCTTCATCCTGCTTGATTCCTTCACTTTTCTCTTTTTCTTCAACCTCTCTCAATGTATCATCAGTGTTGTTATATGACTCTTTGTTTTTATCTTTTGATACATCTTGTTGATCGTCGGTTGCATCCTTCATTTCTGTATCTGTATCCTTGGGAGTGTCAGATGCAACTTTGTTTTCATTGGTACCCATATCCTTGGGTATATTATCATCTTTCTTAAATGATTTATCCTGACTAGACTAAATATCAATAGCATCTATTAATATATTCATGTTTGTCAGTGTATTGACTATTGTAGTGTCAATAGTTGTGTCCTCTTCGTCGGTATTGCCCTTTGCAAAATTGATGTCTTCATCTTTTTGAACTTTTACTGCAGGGGTCTTGTCCTATAGTGGTATTCACAATGTTTTCTAACCACGATTCATCATTTATATCAACATCTAAGTTACCTTTTATTGACAGTTCTTCTTTGGTAACTTCTTCATCCTCTAAGTTGATGTGGATGGGGCTTGCTAGTACTTAATCATTTTCACCATCCTTTGGCTAGTCTTCATCTATAATGTCAGTCTATTTTTGGTCTGTTATTTGTACCTCTTCATTGTCTAACTCTACTATTGAGTTATTAGTTTTAGTGATGTTTTCCTTCTCATAAGTGTCCTCTTGATTAGGGTTGAGTATCTCACTCCATGTCTTATGCGTTTCTTGTTCAAGCTCTATAAGATTCTCTTTAAGAAATTTATAAGCTCTCAACTTGGGTGAGAAACTTTTTGCATATTTATCCATGATTTCATTGATTTCTTCTCTCATTGATTCGGGAGGCATAAGAGAAACCAGTACTCTTTCTCTTATCCTTTTCTCCTCATGAAGTGCAAAAGTGAATCTAGAAGAAATTCTATCTAATAGTTCTTGTGGTACATCTCATGTAGTGAAATGTAGTGGGACATAGTAGTGTCTGCACATCTTAGCAATAAGTGCAGCTTCAATCTTATTCTGTTCTTCAAAATCCCATCTTAACCATTTCCTAATCTTAGGATGTGCAACAGATGTAGCTTCAGAAATGTTCTTACATATTTCATCAATGTCCTCAGTGGGTGGTGTAACCTTTGTTGTTTCCTTTGCTTGTTTTACAGTGTTAGGTTCATCCATAGTTGAGTCCTCTAAGTCGTCATCAGTCTAAACATATTTCCTCCTTTTGGAAGGTGCCCTAGCTGGTTGTTTTGCCTTTTGTGTGTCAGGTTTCCTCTTATACACCTTCCCTTTTACCATGGGAGAAGGAATTGCATCCTTTACTATTTGACTTCTTTTTCTAGATTTCTTAGGTGGAGGAGGAGGTGGTGAATCAGACTTCTCTTCCTCTGATTTGTTTTTCTCTATTTTATCACCAATGGGAAGCTGGTCCTTGGTGAGTTCCTCCTTACTCTTTTGTTCATCTTCACGTTCTCCTTCTTCTTCAACTTCATAAGATATTTTTAAGTTCTTTTTCAGATTCTTCACCATTGTTTTTGACTATTTTACAACCTTCTTGACAACAAGATTTGTCTTAATCTTTTGTTTGGCCTCTTCATAGGTACCAAATATTAGTTCCTTTTTTTCTATTGGTTCATTTAATAGTGCCTTAATGCACTCATTGGCTAATCCTGTTTTGATTTCATAATCCAATTTTGAAATCCATGATTTTCTGGGAACTATTGCTTGTATGTATGTGAAATCAGTATCTACCATGAAACATATTTATTCACGGTGTTCCTCTATCAGATTCTCAGGAATTCTGGTTCTTTCTTGCAGCATTTCCTTTATGGTTTTGAAAGACTCATGCATAATGTTATCAAAATCTGTTCCTAGTGATTCTATGAATTCACCTATATGAATGGTTATGGGTCTGCTTGTGTCCCATGTAACTTTTCCAATGGAAGGAAACTATTCTTCAAAGTAAAAGAATATGCACATTATGAGGGAACCAAACTTACATGTGTTTGTCCTTGAAGACCTTATTGTGCACATGTTCTCCTCAAATTGATGTAACATGATCTCTAGAAGATCCATCTTCTTCCCCTGTTTGATAATCTTGTATGTTGTGCTCATAGCAGTAATAGATATGCTATTCATTTGGCTTGCTTGGAAGATCTTGTATCCAACAACACACGCTCCAAACTTCAACTCTACGTTGGTAATGGTGTTGACCTCTAGTGCACTTTTATCTGATTTAGCACCAGTTAGTCTTTCAACTTCTGCTAGAGATGGATGCTTGTGAGCCCATGGTTTATCAGTTGTAGGATAACCAGTAACCGCATGAATAACATCCTTTATTATTACCTTTGTCTTGTTTATCCATAGAGTCTTTTCGTGAACTCTGCTAAGAATAATTTTTATCCACTCTATTTTGAAAACCTTGGGAAAATGCAGTGCATTTGTGAGTCCCTTTACTTCCAAGTGTTTGTACTTTTCTTTGAGCTTTCCAGCATCATCACATAATGCCCTATAATCATCGTCTAGGTCCAGATCTCCTATCTCTGAGATCTTGTAGTGAATATAGGACCTTACATCCTCTGCCAGTAAAACCCTAGGTGGGATTTGGGAGAATGCTCCAGAATCATCAGGTTGTGAAGCTATTTCAGGATGTAGCTTGAATTTAGGTTTAGGACATGCACCTCTGCTAACAAGATTGAATATTTTCTTCTTATCTTCCTTAATTTTCTCAACTCTAGAAGTTGATGCCATCACATTGTAGAAATTTAGGGCTTTTCATAAATAAAAACAAGGCGATCGGTGAGTGCGTTTACTTATGTATACTCTATGATTTCCTGTGAATGTGAATGCTTCATTTCATAATGATTTATGTTGGGTCACTTTCCAATCTACTCTTAAATCGCTCGTCTGCTCTTCTCTGCTCAAAAATTATGGGTGCAAAAATGAGTTTACCCATCGGGCTTTTATAACCTCTTTGTACCCTAAGTTGTCATTAATGCTTACCAACTTGTCAGTTTATGAAGACTGATTTTGTCGGTAAAGACATTCATAACATCTTTTGGTGTCTGTGCAAAGTGTCGGGGTTGCTAGCAGTTTTGGAGACTTCACCAATGATTGTCGGTGAGGTTGCGAAGACAACTTTTGTTGATTCAACGTTCACTGATATTCGTCAGTTTAAACATAGCTTTTGTAATGACCGATACATTTTGGTAAGTAGTACTAACATTTTTGTGTGTTTTCACCGATGCAAATTGTGCCCAATAACTGATGGTTTCTTTTCAATAGTTTAGCAAATAACAATATATTGCATCTTTATTCATGCTAATATTACAATATGAACTATATATGATGGAACCGATGTATAATGTAACTTGTCATAATGCAGTTCCATACTTACTTGTGCAATTTAGTTGGATGCAGTGATGTCACTAGATCCATTAGATGAGGTGTCACCATTTGCATTTCTTGTTCCAGCACCTTCAGTGTTAGTGGCTTTTACACACATCTTGTTTCTCATTCTCTTGATGTCATCAATGGTATTTCCATTGGGATGTGTACTTGTGTCTGTCAGTCGGTCTTTGCAATCTTTAATTACATGTCCAACTTTATGACAATGTAAACATGCCATACCTGGATTGGTCCAACCTCTTGACCTTCTGGTCCATTTTCTCATACATTTGGCAGCAATATGACCATACCTTCCACATGCTATATAGTTTACCCATGTGTTATAGTCCCAAACATATGAGTTACCTACTCTTGTTGGTTTGTAGCTTTTATCAATTTCCTTTAGTGTCCATGCCTTTTTCTTTTTCCAACATTCCTTATGTGTATGCCCATTCATCTTGCATGTAGGACAGTACTTGTCCATATAGGTTTATCTCTTTGGATTTGTCACTTTGGATCTGTTCTCATGTGCCTTCTGTCCTTTCTTTTGACATTTATAACAATTACCAGTAAAAGTAGATCGTGCTTGAGAAATACCTTTCATTTTTCTTCTGCAGATGTTTGAGGTGTGGCCTGGTTTTCCACGGTGATTTCATGACAGCTTCTTGGATCTTTGGGTTTTGAAAGAATTCCTTTGATCTAGTTGATTAGAAGATTCACCATTCTTGTTGTACCCTAATCCTGTGTAGTTGTTGACTCTTCTTTGTCCATCAAGAAAATCATCCATCCTTTTGTTGCTATCCTCAGCCTTTTTAATTAATTCGTTGTGTTGATTCTGGACTTTGATTTCATGCTTCAATTTTTCATTCTCTTCTCTTATCTCACCAATGATCTGTATTATTTCAATGAGTTTTGTATTTAATCTATTTGCTTCTTGACTCATAAGAATTATTTGGTTTGTAACCTCATCATGATGCTCAGCAAGTCTTTGAATCTCTGATTCTTTTTCTTGTAGCCTCTCTATAATTTTCCTCCTATCATCAATGCCTAGTGTTCTTTCATTTTCATATTTTCTTGCATCATTCATGAAATCAATCATTTTCACCATTTGAGTCTCTTGACCAATTTGCAGAATCTTGATTTGATCTGTCAGATGTAGATTGATCTCTTGTATACTTATAATTTCTTCAACTGATGCGTCTGAAGCTTTTCTCATTGATGATTCCATTGTTTCAAAGTAATCTATTATTTCCACTTATTTTTAGTCTTTCTCATTCAGCCTTGCTGCCATAATATTTCTTTCTTCAAGAAATTTTCTTAGTTTTATTCTAGCCTCCTTGTACTGCTCATAGTTTATTTGCATCTGTAACTGCTCATTCTCAATAGTCATGTTTAGTTTGAACTTGTCCATTACTCTGATATTTGCTCTCAAGTATATAATATTTTCAAGAGAGAGACTTAGCTCTGATACCAATCGTTGGAATTATATTGGAATGATGTACTAAGAGTGGATGGGTGAATTAGTACTTCTAAAACTTTTCTTGGTTAGTCCATTTAACCCTTAATCATCAATTTGTAAATTATATTATCTAACTATTCATTTTTCTTTATGTATATGCAATTATATCATAAGTTCTTTAGTATGTAACCATAACAGAAACATTCATGAAAATAGATAACACATAACACAAGATATGATGTCGCAAAAAACTCCTGTTAGGAAGTAAAAAGTGCGGTGGGGATTGTTACCCACAAGACTTCACTATTGACAGATAAGAAGGGGCTGATTAAGGCTTACAATTGGTCACTTCTGATGACCTACCCTATTTGGAGTATTACAGTGGAGACCTGTTAAGATCTACTTCATTTGAAGCTTTAGCAACACTATTAAGTGTGTACTCTGTTAAGAGATTTGTAAAGAATGGTTAAGTCCACCTTCTACAAAAGTATTTTAGATGTGATGCACTTGTTAGAATGAAACTACATAAGTCGTTGATCTAATGATGTATGAAATCTTTAATTTCTAATAATAGATCCAATTAAGCTTCATACATATAAGTAATCATCCTTCCATGATTGATTAATACCTTTATCTGCTCGTCAGTAGCCCTTGTGTGTTCTTGACAACTGATGTGATCTGTTTGTGAACTTTGCATGAATTATGCCTTCTACTCCTTAGATTCTCTTCATGGCTATCAACAACAATGAATTCATTCCTCATAATTGAGTTGAACATCTATTTATACTAGTTTTTTTTTGGCTCAATTCGTGATTCATGCTTTGCAAGCTAGCTTTAGATCAAAGGTTTAAAACATGACCTTGATCTTTAGTTAGTTATTTTTTAGATCCATTAGGGTTCTTTAAAACATTTACATAAAGCTTACTTGTCCCTCAAGTCATGATTTAAAATAAATTAAAACTCTATAAATAGATTTACATTGCTTTATTCGTCATGTAAAACTAAGATCCACTTTTTGCGAGTTCTTTAACTAACTGTCGGTTCTGACGGTTAGTTTGCTTGGTCATCAGTATTCCTTTCTTGAACTAGTCGTCGGGTATGCCTTTTCTGCTCCATCAGTTTTGTTCTCAAAAACTATGTCTTCGGTGATGCTTGTAGTCGCTGATGATGCTTGTCAATTCCATACTTAGCATTTTTCATGACCTTTGTGTTATGTCAGGTATTATCATTGTTCGGCGATAATACTTGTAGTCTGCTAGTAATTCTTGTAGTCCACCAGTGATCTCTGTAGTCTACTGGTGATCTCTGTCAATATTTTTCACTAAGTGTACTAATGGAAAAATTAATGTCATCATTCCCATGGTCTGGTTGGGATTGGAAGTGGATGATAAAGACATGCATTGGAAGATGTGCCCTTTGATTTTTGACACACTACACAACTGTCAACATATTTTCTAACATCTCTATTCATTCTAGGCCAAAAATAGAACCTAGTAACTAGATCTTGAGTCTTATTGACTCCAAAATGACCACTAAGTTCTCCATTATGTTTTTTTTGAATCAAATTCTCTCTCATAGACCCTCTAGGAATAAAAAGATAACCTCTTTTAAACAATAAATCATTCTGTAAAGTATATTCAGAAAACTCACCATGAAATTTGTTTTTAAACTCCTTGCATACCCTGTAGATTTGGGCAAAATCTTCATCTTCGGCATATAGGTCTTTGAAGCTATCAATACCTATTCTTTGTAGCTTGACATCTTGCACTATGAGAATCCTTCTACTCAATGCATCAGCAACCTTATTTTGTACTCCCTTTTTACGCTTGATATTGAAAGTTTAGGCTTGTAGATACTCCACCCACTTCATGTGTGTGCTGCTAATTTTGTCCTAAGAGTTAAGGAAGCTGAGAGATTGGTTATCATTATATACTATGAACTCCTTTGGCATCAAGCAGTGCCTCCACTTCTTGAGTGCTTGGACGAGAGAATAAAACTCTAAGTCATAAAAAGAGTACTTCTTCTTTGTCTCATTTAGCTTCTCACTATGGAAAGCTACTGGTCTTCCTTCTTGGCTTCTGACAACCCCAATGGCCACATTACTTGCATCACATTCTACTATAAAAATCTTAAATCAAAGCTTTGAAGAACTAGAGTAGGCAACTCTTCTATTTTCTCCTTGAGTATTTCAAACCCTTTCTCGGCTTGTGGTGTCCATTGGAACTTTGTCTTCATCCCACCTCTAATGGTGTCTAACATAGGTGCACAAATCCCACTGAAATGTCTAATGACATTTTTCTAATATTGATCTAGACCATGAAAACTTCTCACCTCATTTGCATCCTTGGGAGTAGGCCAACTAAGAATGACATCCAACTTTTCTTGATCCATTTTGAGGTCACCCTGAGACCAGAAAATAAAAAAACCAAGATATAAAGCTCCTGTTTCATGAAGTCACACTTCTCTAAATTGATCATTAGATTTTTATCATACAATTTCTTGAAAACAATTTTCAAATGCCTAATATGCTCCTCTTTAGTTTTGATGAAAGCTAAAATGTCATCTAGGTAGACAAAAACAAACTTACCAATGCATTCTACCAATACCTCATTCATAAGCCTCATAAAAGTTGAGGGATCATTAGATAAACCAAATGGTATTACAAGCCCTTCATACAAATGTTCTGTAGTTTTGAAGGTTGTCTTCCATTCATTTCCTTCATTTATCCTAATTTGATGGTAGCCACTCTTAAGGTCAATCTTTCTGAAGTACTTTTCCTCCCCTAAATAGTCCATTAGGTCTCAACTTCTAGGTATTGGGAACCAATAGCTAATGGTGATTGTATTAATGTCTCTACAATCAGTACAAAGTCTCCAAGCTCCTCATTTCTTGGGTGCTAAAATAGTAGGGACCGTGCATGGGCTTATGCTCTTCCTAAGTAGGCCTTCGTCTAATAGCTCTCTGATTTGCTTGTCTAATTCCTCATTTTGTTGAGGGGTCATCTTATAAGAAGCTTTGTTTGGTAAAGTGGCTCCTAGTATGAAGTCAATCTTGTGGCTAACAAGTCTCTTAGGAGATAGGGGATCATAATGGCTCTATACTCTTCAAGTATTTCTTTTACCTCAATTGGTATCTCTGATTTATCGACATCAGATTCCTCTATTGGCTTCAATACTAAAGAAAACCCCACTCCTTCTCCTTCTCCTAGGGTGTTCAAGAACTCCTTGTCATCAACCATGAGTAGACTTGGAATTGATGTCTTCATCTTTCCTTCTTCTATGAGGGACTGAATTTGAAAGTCACTCCATCATTCTTGAATGATTAGGCATTCTTGGTTCCATCATGCATGGCTTGCCTATCAAATTTCCATGGCCTTCCAAGTAGATGTTGGAATAGTCCCAAGGATAACTGAGAGGGGGGGGGGGTGAATCAGTTATCAATCAATTTAATTCTTTTCTCTTTCTTCAATGTAATTAGATATAAAGTAAATGCACATTCAGATAACACAATAGAGTACTCAATAATTTTGATTACGGGGAAACCAAATAGGTAAAAACCCTGGTGGGAATCAGCACCCACAAATAACTGCACTTGTTTATAATGATCCCTATTAGAAGATCTTACAACCCTGTGAGGAGTTGATCTATACAATTCAAGAATTATAGAGGTCTGGTTAAAGGTGGGACCCTGTTAGGAGTCTTTTATAAATAACCTTGTTAAGGGTGAAGAGTCACTGGCCAATAGCTCACTGATAAGATGGTGAAGGCTACAACCTTTAGTACAAAAAATATACACTATATCTGGTAAATGAATTGTTTGAGTAGACCTGTTGTCTTGATCAGTTCCAATGAATTGCAATCAACTTGTTTTTCTTCACATCGATCTTCAACATATACTTTCTGACTTTCTTCTCTTCTCTATCTTTTCTTTTTCACTTCATTTTCACACTTAGTAAACATAATAGAAATTCTATATGTATCTTCACCAAGGATAAGGTCATGACGGTATCTAGAAACACTTCATCAACTTTCTTGTCGGCCCAACCAGGCACGCAATCAAAGTTAGGACCGCACAAGTTAAATTGAATAGACGCGACGCTTTACAAAGTTGGCTTCACCAAATTGACTCTAACATCCATATTATGTTGAAACACATTTAGCACCTTTGGATAATTATATCTCGAAGATAGGTGCAACTCAAGAGACACTGTATTTACATCAGCTCTTAACAGATAAACTCCAAAAACTATAACTTCCATAACTGATTAATTATAAATCAACTGTAATTGCATATCTAACTCAGCGTGAATGAACATAGCATCTAGAACATGTATACACCATGGAAATAAACATGCATAGTACCAAAACATCTGTACTAATCATTGCATATACGATACCTATTGTATATTATATGTTGTCATAAATGACAAACATACAATCAATTATTTGCACAAAAGAAAATCTCCAACAATCTCCCCCTTTGTCATTAATGGCAACATATGATATCATCATCTCAAAGTGTCTTCCTTCCTTTTACAATCTTCTCAATATCCTCATCAAAAGTTCCTCTTTACGATTGCTTCTCTGTATAGTCCCCTACTGTATATGCTCCCCCTTACTAATACTCCCCCTTTGACATCAATGACAAAGGGTGTTAAACACCATTAAGCACATGTACTACACCACAAGTAGAGTATTCAACCATTCATCAGTCACCAAGGACTGATGTTCTTGCTGCAAGTTCTAATCAGACTCAGGAAAGGGAATTACTCCCAACTTCTCCATGGGATACTCAAAAGTATCTTTTGATAGAGGCTTTGTAAAAATATCTGCTAGTTGTTCTATGGTGCTCACATAATCCAACTTTACTTCTCTGTCTACAAATTTTTCTCTTAGAAAATGGTATTTGATCTCAATGTGTTTTGTCTTTGGATGCATCATAGGGTTCTTTGACATATTGATAGTACTAGTGTTGTCACAGTGAATAACAATAGCATAATCAATCTAAATACCAAAGTCTTTAATCATCTATTTGATCCAAACCATTGTTGAACAATTGAATGGAATTACAACATACTCATCTTCTATTGTTGACTGAGAGATACAATTCTGCTTTTTACTTGTCGAAGTGACCAATCTGTCTCAACGAAATACTGCTCCTCCTGATGTACTCTTTTTGTCATCAACACAACCTACCCATTCTACATCTGTGTACACATGAAGTTGTATATTCTATGAGTTAGGATACCATAAACCATAGTCAATAGTCCCTTTTAAGTATCTGAATATTATGTTTATTTCCATTAGATGATTTTTATTGGGTTCAGCTGCAAATCTTCCAACAATGCCAACTACATTAGAAATATCAGGTCTAGATTGAGTAAGATATATGAATTTTCCAATCATAGACTTGTATAGGGTTTTGTCAAGTGTTGTGGAATCATCATCTTTCGAAATCTTGCTTCCTGTTATCATAGGGGTACTTACTGGTTTGCAATCTTCCATCTTCAAAGTCTTCAATATCTCCTTCACATACTTAGACTAATTTATGAATATCCCTTTGTCTGTTTATTTTACATTCAATCCAAGAATTCTGCACTAAGTTTTTCATTACCTCCAAAGATAATGTCATCAACCAAAATAGAAATGAGTAGTAGTCCTTCATCTGTCTCTCTTATGAATAAATTATAGTCTTCTGCTCCTTTTCTGAATCCTATCTTTGTTAAGTAACCATCAAGTCTCTCATACCATTCTCTTGGGGCCTGTTTAAGTCCATAAAGTACTTTCGTTAATCTGCATACCATGTCATGTTTATCTGAAAGTTTGAATCCTTCAAGTTGCTCTATGTAGACTTCTTCCTTCAATTCATCATTTAGAAAAGCTGACTTAACATCCATTTGGTATACCTTAAAGTTTTTGAATGTTGCATAGGCCAAAAACAACTTGATAGCTCAAGTCTTCTCACAGGGGAAAATGTATCAGTGGAGTCTATTCCTTCTCTCTATGGATATCCTTTAGACACTAATCTTTCTTTGTTCCTTACCACTGTGCCTTCTTCATTTATTTTATTCCTAAATATCCACTTTGTTCCAATCATGTTCTTGAGATGAGGTCTAGGGACCAGTTCCCATGTTTCATTCTTGATTATTTGATCTAATTATTCTTGCATGGCACTTTTCCAATCTAAATCTTTGCATGCATCTTCAATAATTAAGGGTTCAATCTATGAAAGTAAGCATACCTCTTCATCAGCGGTTGGACCTTTTGCTCTAGATCTTGTCAAGACTTTTGTGCTCTGATCTCCAATGATATCTTCCTTAGAGTGGTAATTGTATGTGTATCTTGAATTCTTAGGAGTGATACTTTCATCTATAATCTGTGATTCTTCTTCACTTGGTTCATGATTGTTACATGAATCATCAATACAGTCAAACATTTCTTCAATAACAATGTCCTTATTAATGGGTCCAAGCTCATCTTCAATCATGGGAGCATAGTTATAATATCTTTCTTGAATCATAAACTTCTCATCAATCTTCACATGAGTACTTTCAATGATCTTCTTTAATCTTAGATTAAAACATCTATAGGCTTTGCATTTAGTAGAGTAACCAAGAAAAATACCTTCATCGCTTCTAGCATCAAACTTTCCAATGCTATCATCTATCTTGATGTAGCACTTGCTTCCAAAGATTTTGAAGTATTTTACAATAGGTACATTACCAAACCAAAGTTCATAAGGTGTCTTGTGTGTGCCTTTCCTCAATTGATTTCTATTGATAGTGTAAATTGTTGTATTGACTACATCTCTCCAGTAGGTATGTGCAACCTTTCCTTCAATCATGATAGTGCATGATGTGTTAAGTATTATTTTGTTCCTGTTTTCTTCTATCCCATTCTTCTGAGGGGTTTTGGGTGCACTTTACTATCTTTTGATTCCATGTTCTTCACAGTAGTCATAAAACTAGTTAGATGTGAATTCTCCTCCTCTATCAGATCTCAGACATTTTATCTTTAATCTAGATTCATTCTCAACCTTAGCTTTGAATACTTTGAAATTCTCAAAAGCTTCAGATTTTTATTTTATGAATGCAACCCACATCATCCTTGAGAAATCATCAACAAACAAAATGAAATACCTTTCTCCGTAGTATGATCTTATTTGAGTAGGTCCAAATAGGTCTGTATGTATTAGATCTAATTTGTTTTCTGTAGAGTCTTGTTTGCTCATAAATGAGGTCCTCACATGCTTCCCCATCACACATTCCCTACACATGGTGTCAACTAGTCTTGCAATGCTAGGAAGGTCTCTTACTGCCTTTACATTACTTACCTTAACTATGTTGTCAAAATTGATATGACAAAGTCTCTTGTGCCATAACCAACTGTCATGTTTTTTTGTAACAAAACAACTTGCTTCTAAGTTGAGTTGAAAAACATTACCTTTGATCTTTGAGCTTGATGCAATCATGTCTCCTTCTTTGTTTTTAATGATGCACTAGTTGTTTTTGAATTCCAACTGATATCCTTTATCAAGCAACTATCCAACACTTAGTAAGCTATGATGCAAACCATCAACATAGAGAACATCATCTGTCTTGTTCTTTCTATCTAAGGTAATAGAACCTTTGCCTATGATGGGTTTGCGAGTGTCTCATGTGGATTTTATCCATTGGTGATTCTTTCCACAAACTCATGAGCTTAGAGTGTATTGCATCCATCAGTGATTCTATCTAAAAGCTGTTGTGTGGATTGCCTCCATGGACGATTCTATCCACAAAATCATGAGATTTAAAGTGAATTGCCTCCATCAGTGATTCTATCTAAAATCTCTCCTATGGAGTTCCTCCATCAGCGATTCTAGCCACAAACTCATGAGCTTTACAGTAGATTTCATTCTTCCACGATTCTATCCACAAGATCTCATGTGCATTGCCTTTATTAGCGATTCTATCCACAAACTCATGAGCTTTAGAGTGGATTGCCTCCATCAGTGATTCTATCTAAAAGCTCTCCTATGGAGTGCCTCCGTCAGTGATTCTATCCACAAACTCATGATCTTTATAGTAGATTTCATTCTTCCACAATTCTTTCCACAAGATCTCATGTGGATTGCCTCTATCAGTGATTATATCCACAAACTCATGAGCTTTAGAGTGGATTTCCTCCATCAGTGATTCTACCCACAAGTTCCCAAATGGATTTCCTCAATCGATGATTCTATCCACAAGCTTCCCAAGATTTAATGTGGATTTCCTCAATCGATGATTATATTCACAAGTTATATCTATTGTGATCTATTTCATCAATCAAAAGATGCCTTTCACAATAGAAGGTCAAGTTATTGTAAGATCGTCACCTTCTAGTAAATTTTAGAAATACAAGTGATAACCATTTGGAATTCATCACTTCCTCATCATGTACATAGGGGGTGGGCCCATTAAAAATATGGATTCACACAAATTAAATCCATCATGCCTCATTGCAGAGGGTGAAAACAAGGGTTTTCAAATCAAACTTCTCTCACAGAAAATAATTCATTGAGCATATATCAATATGTTGATCATCCATGATTGCTTAAGATGAATTGTCAGACTCCCTCTAGGTCTGATATCAATCTTCTTATCTCCTCATCCAAATTTACCTCTTAATATTCACACTCCCTTTGAAAACAATTTCTTATGCTTCTATCCTAAAGGTATGTTAGAGAGAGATTACAAATAGCTTATAAACTAAACTATCTCATACAAAAATACCAAAGATAGAAGCATTAAGGATTTTACTAGCCAATATTTTAGCATAAATTTCCTACTCAATAATTCATGTCTATTAATAAAACATGGAATACTTATCTTAAGTTTTAAATAATTCCTTTTATAAGGTGAGCCCATATAGAAAATATCAACTCTCATCAAAATTTGAAGTTGTTTGCAGGGGACATGTTGTAGGAGACCATAATGTTCTTCATGATAGCCATGTTGATGACCTTCATGCAGAGCGACAACCTAGAGGAGATGATCACCATTTTCTCACTCTCCACTAAGGATGTTTCAAATGGAAATGTAACATTAGTTATTATTCCCCCCACAATGTACAATTCCAACTCTTTTATCATTGATCAATACTCATGTCTTCTTGTGAAATGTTTTGATTTCTCCAAGAGAGGTGACACTCTATAATTAATTCATTCTTTCTAGAAAGAGACACACTTCCTTCAATACATTATTATTTTTTAATGATTTACCACGATCATAAAAAATTTATATATCTCTTTAATGAAAGTGACTTTCAAGAATTTCACATATACCCGTACACAGTCCATCATAACTTTGAACCCCAAACTATCTTTTCAATCTCTCCGGTTAGATTATTCAGCATTTGGTTTTCATGAACATATCCTAAATTGGGAAACATCCAATGGTTGATGTGTGTGATATGATCCCTATACTGAGACCATATTTTATGAAACAACCACACATTCACCATCAACAAACTATTCTCTTACATTTACAGTCTGGCTTTGATACCATGTTAAGTTTGAGGATAGCTGAAATTGTAATAGAACTCTATGCTGAATGTATTTTCAAAATGCAATAATCTCTATTTCATTTATATTAGTAATGAGGCTATGAGAGATAAGTCCCTTCATAGGACACATCTATTCATTATTATTTATAAGAAAGGACAAACATCTTCTCATTAATTATAATTTAATCAATCTTATAATGTTTCATCAATCATTATTAATTATCAATAATTTAATATTGAATATTAAATTTCATATGATTAATAATAATATAACATATATATTATATTACCTTTTAATCAACATATATTATATGTATTCTAATGATCATACGACTGAAGCTACAAACATTAACACAATCTAATTTCAAACAATCTTTAATCAATTTATTAATCAATCTAAACAAGCTTAATAGATATAGATAAAATCAATCAAATCTAATCAATTGAAAAAAGTATTGAACTTGTTATAATCAATTAAAATTCAAAACAATATCTAGTGTTTTGAAGCATTTATCCTGCGATTCACAAGATTGTGGAAAAACATGTCGAAACAATGAGCCACATAGCTCCTATCATGATCATTGTCATAATTGATATAGAAATGAACCTCCTTGATCATAATTCATTCATTTTTATCTATACTTTCTATCTCATCCAAATAGAATTTTGGATGTCTATAGGTCACACACAAATATTGCAACTTGATCATAATGATAATATTGACTTTGGAGCTCTGATTGAGGGGAAAATGTATAGTTCTCTACAAAATCTACAACTAAAATAATAGAACTAGGTTGGAAATAATTTTTGGAATAAATAAATTGTTTAGCTTGCCATTGTGCACCATGAAAATATTAGATATGTGGATAAATCATAGATCAAAATCTGCACATGAACTGAAGGTTCGATAATTGACTCTCCTTCAATGCAATTTTTTTATTCTTTTCCTGTCTTCATTTGGTATCTCTCATTTTAAAATCTATGCCACTTGAATGGTGTTGTAACATCAATATTATCAAATTGTAAAGAAAATTTATTTAAATTTCCACAATCATTGCATTCATTTTTTTATACATTGGACATTGAATTTATCTGAGTCTTCTGATTTATCACATAAAATGGACTTCAAAAATTCTCTTGTATTTTCAGGAACCATATCTAGAGTAAGTACTGCCACAACCTTTTTATATGATTGCAATTATAATTAAAACTCAACATGATTTTGGCAACAAAAAGTTTCACAAACCTTATTTATGTGTATGAAGCAAGGGTGCAACATCTCAAATATTCTTTGACCTATTTTCACATCTTAAAATTCTTGTTTGAATGCTTCAAATAGTTCACTTTGTGTAGTATTGACAAAATGTTTTAGGTGTGAAATCTTCATACTTGTCTCTTCATATTTAATCTGTATAGTGTCCCTTCTATTGGAAGAAACACGAGAGTGGTTGGTCCAAAATTTAATGACCCATCTTCTTACATCTTCACAAATTCTATCTTTTCGAGGAACTCTACAAAACTGTACCCAATTCTTTTCAATGTCCATATAAAACATATTTCTCTTCCTAATATATCTCTGAATAGTTCTCTGAGATGCCTTGAGTAAATCAGAAAATTCTCAAATTTCACTTCTATGGGTCAATCTCTTACTGGAAATTATAGTCATCAACGGTCTTCTAGCAGCATTTAAATAACATTGTTCATTTGCTCTGTTAACAACGTTTAGTATATCTTGTAAATTTTCAATTATTGTTTCTTTTACTTGACCTCCTAAAATTTTCCTATTATCAACACCTAACAAATCCAAAACTAGAGTCATTTCTCTTGTCCTTTATAAGTTTGCAAATAATTATGGTTTTCCCACCAAAGATTTATCCTCAAAATATTCCTTCCATGTGTTTGAGATGTAATTTAATAGCACAGTTTCTACAACGAGGTGCTCTAGTGCAATTTGACTGACAAGTGATTCCTCATTCATCTCCTTAAAATTTTGCATTTTAGGGTAAATAGGTACACCTTGACTACTACGAATATCCCCCCCTAGTTGAGTTTCACCTCCTTCAACATCGATAGGTTCTTTTTCAACATTGATTGGTTTCTCTTCAATAAGTTTTTTATGACCTTTCATTTGGTCATCCCTTTTACGATCATATTTCCTTATTCTAGTCCTTTTATTTCCCATTTCTCAAATAGAAGCAATATTTTTTTTTTCTTTAATCCTTCTTGACTAAAAAAATTTCCTTCACACTCCTCCAAAAATAAAATGCCTTTGTAACTTCCCCCAAAAAATACCTCCTAGCTTGAAAAAAAACCCTTATATTCTAAAATAAGGAATGAAATTCGCAATTGTTATTTTTAAAACAATAATTTTTATATATATCCTTATCTTTGAAAGGGTGGGTCACCCACGCGACCTCTCACGAGAGGCCGACCCCTAAGCGTACATGGCCCAGTAGGACACGGTGGAGTATGCCTAGGTAACATGCCATGTTGGCAGCCAAACCTCCAAAAACACAAAAAATCAGAAGTTTTGACTTCAGCTATTCTGTTATATGTTGAAAATAGAAAATGTCAAAAAGTAAAAGTATCCATTTCTATATCTCGGAACTATGATTCCTGACATATATTTTTTATACTATTTGGACTACAAGTATTGAACAAATTTGCTCAAAACTATATGTAGGTATATTAAGCTTTGAGAAGTCGTTGATTCAAAAAATATTTTAAAAAGTGCTAAATCAATTCAGAAAATTTTTAAAATCATATACAACAAGTTAGAAAAGAGAGTCCTCTTCAAAAATATGTAATTTTTTTTTGTTTTTGATATAGTTTTGGTACGGGAAAAGTGGCGGAAGACAAAAACTGTTGATTCCAGGTAAGTTCGACTTTGAATACTTATAACGAGCAAACTATAGATTGAAAACACTTTTTTCTTTTTTTTGCACTAGCTATACATGTCATCAAAAATATATTATGAAATTGGAGGAAAAAATAATGTTTTACTTATAATGATTTGGTGGGAAGTAAACTCCTTGATTTGCAATTTTTTTCTGGAAATGAAAAATAAACCTAAAAAATTCAAAAACCATATTAATTTTTGTTCAATTTAAAAAAAAAAAGATTTGTATGCATAAAATTCATCCTATTTCACACATTTAATCAATTTACATCATATTCCAATCCCCAATAGAAATGTGACTTTTATGCCCTTGAAGTTTTATAGTTTTGGTGTTAACCTTTTTCCTCTGTAAAAGGGTCACGACTTATTGTGTTTTTACGGAATGTCATGCTGAAGAAGATTCTTCAGATCTGTTATGAGGGTATGTAGGCCTTAGTGGAGAACCTCGATACCTTGGAAAGGATGCTGGATGGGAATGGCCCGAATAAATCCACAATTAATGTTGAAGATGATACTGAGGATATCGCTGCCATTTCTTTTGGACCAGGAGAAAGGACTCGTGCTAGTCTCAAAAGAAGGAAATGACTGCTTCCAGGGATCTCACTGACCTTAAAGTGAATTTTAAGAAGATTTTTGATCTTGGGGATGAGGTGGCTAAGATCCTGAAGGATGTAGACTAGTTTTTTTGGGTTATTCTTTCTTTTCATCATGTTCCCTCTCTGCTCGGTGTTTTGGTGGTTGGGTCTCGGTTGGCTGTACATGTTGGCTGACTGTTGGGTTTTGCAGTCTATTATGTTTTAGTGGTCTTAATGCTTTATCTTTCGGTTTTATGTTGGCAAGGGTTTCAGGTCCCTTCAAAACCTAATTTTTCTTTACTTCAAAACAAATAAAATTAGATTTGTAAATATTAAGGAGGAAAAACTTCATTTTGGAGATTAAATTGTTTCCTACTTGGATTTAAAAGGCATAAATTATTGTCAAAATAGTGCAAAGAAATCATAAGTCCTTATCTATATCGGCAGGGACTAATAATATGAAAATAAAACACTATAAATGGTAGATAACAAAAGACCCCTATAGACATGACATTAACATTTTATACTATGAATTATTAGCAATGTACACAAACTTAGTGCTATAAACATTCATGATACTACCTAATTCCATGTCGTTTCATATGATCTGCAATAGATCTAAATGCATAGTATGTGTAAATTAATTAATTAATTTTTTTTTTAATATTTTTTTATACTTGGACAAATTTTTTAAGATATTATAAATCCGAATTATATAAAAAATAAGATAATATTATAAGATTGCTAATTCAAATTCGAGAAATAAAACAATTGCTTACACATGAAGACGGAGAATCTTTTTATTTCTTTATATTGTTTAAACATATATTACTATAGTCGTTTACAAGCATTTATTAAGGTTGGCTACTTCGGAGTAATGCTCTTCTAACAAGGTTTATAACAGAAACAAGCGAATCCCTTGCTACTCCAGTGGCACCACCCGTAATCT
>MU225105.1:2910299-2923592 GCA_018584345.1 Thuja plicata | reverse complement strand
CTCCTAACCCTATTCAAATTAACTCAACTACATCGACTAAGGGAAAAGAAAAGATGAGTTATGAGGGTTCAAATTCAAAGGATACTTCAGTTCAGACTTCAACATTGAGATTGGAATCTTCTAAACCCACTAAGGAACAAAGAGAACAAACTAAGAAAGATCATTATGAAAAGATGAGTGATCTAATGCATCAATTTGTAAAACAATGTAAAATTAACTCAAAAGGAGTAGGGGAATATTCCATTTCCCTCTTTGATTTACCAACATCTCCAAGAACACATGGGAGACCATCCAAATATCATCAACCTCATAAGTACAATGCCCATTTTGTGAGGGAGTGTGAGAAACAAGAATTAGACAAAGAAGATGATGAGGTATTACAATGGCTCTATAAAGATGATGATAATTCAGCTAATCCCAATGAAAGGGTGCAACATATTAATGTCCAAATGGATCAATATGGAAAAGGATTTGATATTATGAATAAAATGGGGTGTAAGGGAAGAGGACCCTTAGGAGTTTGACATAGAGGATTGTTAGAACCTATTGAACCCGTTTGGAGAGCCAAAGAAGAGAAAACCGGCATAGGTTTTCAACATAAAGGAGAAATTTCAAGTCCCATGCATGATTTCTGTACACATATCCATATGGTAGGTTCTAAAAGTGAAGATGATTCTAGAGACTATGAGTGGGATTATTTTTCCAAAGAATCTTTTCATGACATAGAGGGTGATACCATTCACACTTATGCAATTCCTCCTAAAGTTGAGAATGAAGAACAAATGACTCAAGGTTCGAATTCAACTCAAACAACAAGTGAACCTCAACAAGTCAACATAGAGCAAGTACCTCTTTTCACTTAATGGGTAGGTGAACCTTGGGTACCTTCATGGGTGGGAGATTCTACCCTAGTGTTTAATCCACATGCTTTCTTTCCCATAGAAATCTTAGAGGACTCTAATGGAGAAGATTTCGATCCTTCTTCCATAGACCATCTAGAAGAGGCATATGTCATAGACCTTGATGATACAATGTATGAAACATCTAATGAAGTCATTTCCTTAACTCATTTAAATGAAAACCCGTTCAATTCTTTATCCTTAATGCATCCCAAACTTATTGATTGGGATCTATCTGAGTCAAATGACTTACTCTACTTCCCAAATGATAATTCAATGGCTTTATACCTCAATGTGGTCAAACCCAATTCCTCCACCAATGAACTCACTCTGGACATGATGATAGGGGCAGTTGTTCAACCTTTTAATCCAAAAAATGAAGAGAAAATATACAGAAAAATGAGATGGTTTAGTGGTGAAAACCACCACATGGCAATGCTAGACCCAAAAAAAGTAAAATATAGGATGTTTCCGAAGGTGAAAACCCAACTGTGGCACCTAAGGGAGAAAGGTTGGACACCTTGCCAGCTCACGAAGATGAAAGGTCACCTATACTTATTGAACCTATAGAAAAGGTTTACATTGGCATAGAAAAAGATCCTAAATTCATTCATTTAGCAGCATCTTTGAGTCCTTTGGAAAGAGAAGAGTTCATTACATTCTTTCAAGCAATACAAATCAACTTTGCATGGTCATATGCTGACATGCCCGGATTAGATCCAAGTTTCATTATGCATCACTTAAATGTGAAACTAGGGGTTAAGGCCGTAAAGCAGAAGTTGAGAAAAATGCATCCACACATAGCTATTTTAGTCAAAGTTGAATTGGAGAAATTGCTCAAAGAAGGATTTATAAGAGTAATAGCATATGCCGAATGGATCTCCAATATCGTACCAGTTAAAAAATGTGATAAAAAAATAAGATTTTGCATAGATTTCAGAAATTTGAACCTTGCTTGCCCAAAAGATGACTTTCCCTTACCTAGCATTGATGCTATTGTAGATCTCACAGTAGGTCATTCTATGCTTTCACTTATGGATGGATTTAGTGGGTATAATCAAATTTTCATAGCACCTGAGGATCAAGAGAAGAAAGCTTTTACATGCCCATGGGGTACCTTTTGTTGGAATGTCATTCCCTTCGGTCTCAAAAATGCCGAAGCCACTTACCAACGAGCCATGACTACCATTTTCCATGATATGATGCACACCTTTATGGAAGATTATGTGGATGAAATTTTAGCTAAATCACATGAAAGAAGAGATCATCTATCCATACTTGACAAGATTTTTACAAGGTTAGAAAACTTCAAGGTGAGACTTAACCCAAAGAAATGTGCTTTTGGGGTACAATTTGGGAAACTCCTAGGATACATTATTTCAGAAAAAGGCATTGAAGTAGATCCTGAAAAGGTACAAGCAATAATGGACATGGACATTCCAAATAATATCAACCAAATGAGTTCACTTCAAGGAAGACTTCAATCTATTAGAAGGTTCATTTCTCAATTGGCAGAAAAATGCCATTCTTTCACCAGATTACTACATTAATACACCATCTTCACATGGGATGAGGAGTGTGACAGAGCCTTTTATTTTTGCAAACATACTTGATGAATCCTCCTATCTTAATGTCACCAATTCAAGGGAAACCTTTATTACTCTACATTTCAGCAGCAGAAAAATCTTTAGGAGTCTTATTGGCACAAGAGGATAATGAAGGGAAAGAAAGAGCTATCTACTATTTGAGTAGAACCTTGATCAAATATGAGTTAAATTATAGTTTCATGGAAAGGGCTTGCCTAGCAGTTGTATTTCCATGTCAAAAGTTAAGACACTACATGCTGTTACACAAGGT
Source organism: Thuja plicata (assembly GCA_018584345.1). Taxonomy (NCBI): domain Eukaryota; kingdom Viridiplantae; phylum Streptophyta; class Pinopsida; order Cupressales; family Cupressaceae; genus Thuja; species Thuja plicata. Next base: position 2,920,836 of record MU225105.1, on the reverse strand, counting down.
GAAACTTATAGCTAAAATTGATCCCTTGAAATACTTACTCAGCAAAACAACTTTAACTAGAAGGATTGCGAAGTGGGTTATGGTACTTAGTGAATTCAACATTGAATATGTTTGTAGAAAAGCAATCAAAGGTCAAGTTATATCTGATCAATTGGCTGAATATCCTCAAGAATCTACACATCCTATACAAGTCAAATTCCCAGATTCTGCAATTGTGAATGTCGAAGCAAAGACATGGACTCTATACTTTGATGGATCATATACCAAAAATGACAGTGGAGCAGGCATTCTTTTGATTACACCACAAGGTTACACAATCCCAAAATCTTACAAGTTATTGTTGCCTTGCACCAATAACATAGCAGAGTATAAAGCTTTTGTCATAGGCATCAAGACAACTTTTGAATGGAATGTCGCAAAGTTATAGGTATATGGTGACTCTCAATTAGTCATTAATCGAGTCAATGATATGTATAATACTAAGGATGAAAACTTGTTGCCTTAAAGGAATTTAGTGGACAACTGGAAGAAATACTTTTCTTTGATTACCTTTGTACAAATTCCAAGAGATAAGAATAGCGTAGCTGACGCGATGGCCACTTTGGCATCTTTACTTCAACTACCCGATCAAAATGAAAAGTATGAGTTCTTGGTGGAGGAATTGGTGAAACCAACATTTGACCTACCTAAAACCCAAATTGTTTCCCTTTTACATGGACACGACTCTCCATGGTATGGACCTATCTATGCTTATCTCCAAATCAAACCTTCCCTATAGACCAAACCCACGCTCAAAAGTGAAATTTCATAAGACAAGCAGCCTGTTATACTATCCTCTCTGACACATTATATCGTAAAGGTCTTGACGGAACACTCCTTAGATGTCTAGAGGAAGAGGAATCAAAATTAGCTTTAAAAGATGTCCATGAGGGGATTTGTGGGTCACATTCAAATGGTTTAAACCTAGCTAAGAAAATCTTACATATGGGGTACTTTTGGAAAACCTTAGAACGAGATGCTTGTTAATATGTTAAAATTTGCAAGAAATATCAATACCATGGAAAGTTTATTCATGCACCAGCACAAGAATTAAACCCTTTTGTCACACAATGGCCATTCTATCAATGGGGTTTTGACCTAATCGGCATGATTTATCCACCTTCTTCAAATGGACACAAATATATAATCACAACAATAGAATACTTTACTAAATGGGTTGAAGCTTTCCCTTTATCAACTGCAATAGCAAAACAAATTTCCATGTTTATCCTAAATCATATCATTTTTCGATATGGAATTCCTCATGCCATCATCACGGATAATGGAAAATAGTTTAAGAACAAAGATATTGATGAACTTTGTGATACATTCCACATTACCCATCACTCTTCATCCATTTACTATCCCCAAGGTAATGGACAAGCAGAAGCCACTAACAAGAACATCCTGAAAATACTTAAGAGATCCGTTGGAAAATTAGGAAAGGATTGGCACCTTCAAATCAATCCAACATTATGGGCTTATAGGACTAGTATTTGAACCCCGACAGGAGCTACACCTTTTTCTTTGGTTTATGGGGCTGAAGCTATTCTTCCTTTAGAAGTTGAGATACCATCCCTCAGAGTTTCATTGCATGGAATAATAACCGATGAGGATTATAGAGTTGCCCATCTTCAACAATTGGAATTTTTGGAGGAACATCAAACTCAAGCTTATGATCATTTGAAAGTGTATCAGAATCGAATGTCTAGGAATTATAAAAAAAATATCAAGATAAGAAACTTTCAAATAGGAGATCTAGTATTGAGAGAAAATCCAAAAAATCAGGCTGATAGGGAAAAGAAAGGAAAGTGGGAAGCAAATTGGCTTGGTCCTTTTGTCATTGTTTCTTCATTTGGGACGGGGACCTACTAATTGTCTGATTGTGATGGTGATGAATTCCTAGAACCTATTAATAGCATTCATCTTAAGAGGTTCCACACCTGATTCAAAGAAAAGAGTATCAGAATAAAGAGTATAAGTTGAAGAGTATCAGATGAGTCAAGCATCACCTTTGTACATGAGAAAGTTCAAAAATACCAAAAAGAGGAGAAAAGATCAAAAATACAAAAAAAATAAGAAATTTCAAAAAGCCAAAAACATTTGAAAAAGAGAAAAAAGTGCCTTAGTGAAAACCTAGAAATAGGCACCTTGGTAGCTAAAAAAAGAGAAAAAGAGAAAATAGAGCAATAATCCCAAGAGGTGAAAACCTAGACACAGGTGCCTTTTGTCCCTTAGGTGTTTCCTAGTTACATTTATACATATTTCGGTTTCCTCATCTCACTTTTCCATGTCCTCATTGCATCCATCATTCATGCATTTCCCTAATGAAGTCTCAGAGATGCATTTTGTCACATTCTAGATTCAGTTGCCCTATGTATCACATTGGTCACATTTATCACTTGGGGGCACACATCATAGATTTTTGATACCAACCAAATTCAATAGTGCCACATTTAGGTCACATGTCAAAAGAAGATTTTCAGATTCAGGAGAGACATTTTAAAACCTTTGATGACTATCATTTTTCAATCCCAAACAAGCTTGATCGCATACCGTAATCCTTAAATCTCATTGCCCTATTTTATCAGGATTACAATTTGACACACCTCAAATGATGAGATTGTCTGGAATTCTTATTTGAAAATCTTGATACATTTCATAAACACTTGGAATTTTTGGTGAGTTTTTCATTGAATTTTTTGAGTCATGTTCTTTTTAGCTAATCAATGATGTTTCGGCTAGATTGGCAAGGATAAAAGACATGATGTTTCCTTACACTTTTGAGTGACTATTTTGAGGAAGATTCTTTAACTTGTTTGAATTAGTCTAGAGACATGGTCATCCAAGAACCATAGAGGACATTCATACAGGATGAAGGGTTAACCTTTATTTGTTTACAAAAAAGGATACCTTGGTTATTTAGATTTTTCATATCTTAATACCAACATCCACTTGCAACATTGAATCCGATTAAACCGGTATTCATACTCCCATAGTTGGTCTTCCAACTAGTGAGGGTTGTACTTGGTTTCGTAAGAAGGGGTTACCACACACGAGAAAGTCATATTCATATTCTTATGGTCACAGTGGCATCAGTAAGGATTGTATGGACTCCTAGTTCCACAACGCTCTATGATGATAATATATCTCAGTTTGCATTCCATTGGCAAACCTCAAGGACAATTAGTTGCATTGCATTTTGCATGTTAGCTTCGTTGCATCTTGCATGTTAGTTGAGTTGCTTCTTGCATGTTAGATTAGTTGCATCTTGTATGTTAGTTTAGTGCTTCTTGCATGTTATATTAGTTGCATTTTTCTTTTTTAGTTTAGTTGCTTTTTAGCTCTCTCGCTTAGCTCTCAAATGCTTAGTTCTCAAAAGGCTTGACTTTCTAGCATTTTTTTTCAATTTCAAGGGGGTAGACAAAGGGTTGATCACACTTCATCAATTTAATGGTTTCCATTCATTCAACATGAGATTTTCCTTTGCATTCATTATCATTAATCATTACTCATTATACATTCAGAAAAACAAGAAAAATATACATTATTCATTAATCATTTTCCATATCATCATTTAGAACTAAATTTCATGAATTGAATTGCATACATTCAAAAACACAAAAAGATAGATGCATTTCATTTACCATAAGCACTAAGTATTGCATTCATTGCATTGCATAATCCATACATTGCCAAACAAAAAAAAACATATAGAGATAAATTGCATCCACATCATTTGCATCCATTTATCTATGTCCTACTCTAAGACATTTGCATCCATTGCAATAGAAATAAATGCATCATAGAAACATATAGACAGGCATAAAAGGAAATCTCATAACATCATCAAAGGAGAAATCAAAGATCATCATCAAATAAAAGTCCATCAAATGTCTATAGCATAATTTGTACATCAAAGGTACATCAATAGCAATGATACATCAATGGTACATCAAAGTCCAGCTCTACAAATACATATGATACACAATCTTGGGTCCATATCTATCTCATTACCTAGTAGGGGCACCTGATCCATCTAAACCTATGCCTAACCCACCTATGCCATCAAGATCTCTATCACCTGCTCTATCTTGTGAACCAGGAGGTGCCTAACTAGTGCTTGCACTGGTCGGTAGCTGAGCCAGGGTGGCCAAAAACTATTGTAGCATAGTCGTGACCTGATCTAATTTGGTTGTCACTGTCATCATACTAGCCTGTAACCCTCGCACATCATGCACTATCTCATCTACAACTGGAGCCTGCACTGTTGGAGGACCCTATGGTGCCTGAGGAGCTAAAGGAACCTATAGAATAACCTATGCTGTGCTGACCTGTAGGTCAACCTGAGGTATCTTCCCACGAACTTGTCTAGCATCCTGAACTTGTCTATGTCTCCGCCTAGCCCAATCGACATCTACTCTCAAAGGATCCTAACCCTGAGGTCCCTGTGCAACTTCTAATCTCTACCTAGGATGTCTAAAGCTGCCACCTCAGCCTCTCACATGTCCACCTCTCATCCGAGGCCCTGCTCTCTGAACCCGTGGTGCTTTAGGAGGTCTCTACACTCTACGCTGGCATGGTCTACCACCATAATCACCATCATCTCCATATCCATATCCTCAGAAAGCTCATCAACATCTGGGATAGGCTTTGCTAGATCTATGAACCTCATAAATTGATGTCACATAAACCACTCTCTATACTCTGCAGACATCCCTGCATCAGCAACCTGTTGTAATAAATCTCAAACTCCATATCCCAGCTGATCTATCTATAGACAAGCTAATTGGTAGTCAACCTATGTGCCCCACATCGATCTCTCTACCTATACCCTTGCATATAAAGCCATACACTGTGGCATATCCTACATCTGACCGAACTGGCGTAATACTCTGCCAAAGAGAAATCTCTCAATCACCAAAGAAGACCATCTTATCATCCAGTGCAGTGAAAACATGTAAGGTAACTCATCATCATCCTCCTACCACCTCTCATACTGCAAGTATGGCCTCCACACCACCTGATCAATATCATCGATCGCACGTCACCAATAATCCATTTTGCCCAAATGATGCTGGACAATCATGCCATCATATAAAAATACATATGGGTAACCCCAAGCCCGGATCTATTCTGACACTAGCCTAGTGATAGGAATATGCTCCCATGTCTATAACTGTAATAAAACTACACCTACAGAAATTGATACACTACGCCGATATACGATCTCATGCAAATCATGATATAACTATGCTAGCACACAAGAACCCCAATCCATCCTCCATGGATGAGCAATCAAGTCCTCAATAATCTGGCCCCATCCGACCGCAAAACCACATCCTAGTCTATCTAGCAATAGCAATCCTGCTATCATAGCTCCTAATAATGCTGGTAGGGTAGGGAATGAGGCAAATTGTGCCCAAGTGATACAATCATCTGCTATGGTGTTATCTCTGAACACCCATCTACATACGCTACTATCATATACTGCATCATAATATACCCACTCTCCATGAGTCAGGATCCTCAAAAGTCTATAAACATCCTCTAGCGTAATCATCATCTCGCCAAGAGGTAAGTGGAAGGTATTATGGTCAGAGTGCCAACGCTCTGCCATAGCTATCAATAAACCTTGGTTCAGCTAAAACTGAGGGAGATCTAAAAGGAAACTAAGACCGCAAGTCTCAATAGTACACCGCTCCAGTGGCATGAGCTCATCTACCAAATCAAAGATCCACATTGTGACTCCTCACACCTACAACTTGCGGTAATGCTCCTAAATTTTGAAACAAAGTGCATCATGTTAAATTTTCTCTTGATGAACCATTCTAAGTCAATCATAACACATTAAATCTATCTTTTCTCTAACTTGAGCGTATCAACTTATTGCTCCTAACCTCTAAATCGTGAGACACAAGGACAATTTGTAATCATTTTTAATCATATCTGATTGACCTATCAAACATTCATCATTATGAATTTTCTACCATCCTAAACACTATGTGACATTTTGAGCGAACATTTTCTAGCTTGGAATCTACTTAAGTTATCTGGATGATCAATTGAACTGAGTTCATCTTTCATCTTTATGGTAGGCAGCACTTAACTAAGTGTACACAAATTTTTAGGCCAGGCGGCTTTTAAATCTTCAAAAGTGACTCTTTACTATGCGGAGGTGGAACTTTGGCTCTTAGACGGCCTTTTGCAAGCCTACGCGGATTTTCAATCACCGCATGTGACTCTTAAAAATGGAATTTTTAGGCGGCATATAACCTATTTTTGGTTGCAATTTAACCCTAGCTCCTACATAACTAAGGATTGCACATATGCGGATTTTAATGGGCCTACACGGCACTTAAGCTATCCTACATGGCATTTGGCTAAAATTTATTCTAAAAAGCAGTAAAAGATGTAATAAATACAAATTTTCAAAGCAATAAATGCCCTAAAATGGTTCAGACCACTCACCAGAGGTCCGTAATCATGCGGTCTTTGATATCTCCGTGCTCGCTCAAATCTGTGCTCTCGGATCGGGACCACCATCATTATCAATCGTCAGAGGATCAGCGCAAAATCTCAATAGTCAAAAGTGAAAATGAATAGTAACTTTGGGTTTTTCAACCTATTTAAGTTATTTTAACCTATTTTATGATATTTTTGACCCAGTCAACCCTCATTTGCCTATTTTTCTCACTCGGGTATTTGTTTGACATCTTTTCACATCATCATTTATCAGAAATGTTATCATCATTGATCTATCTTATTCACTTTCTTCATCAAAAATCTTTTACCAACAATCAAGATGATTCCATTTCCCAGGGGGCATCATTATATCACCAAACAGGGATTATGCATCAGTTTCATATCCAATCTAGGGCATTAAAATTTCAAACTTTATCAGCTGGGTTCTATATCAAGTTTCATATCGAGTTTCATATCGGGTTCCATATCAAGTTCCATATCAAGTTTCATATCGGATTTCATATCAGGGTTCCATATCAGAGTATCATATCAGGGTTTCATATCGACATTCCATATCCAAGTTTTCATATCAAGTTTTCATATCAGCTCATCAGTATCAGCTCAATGATCGGGACAATCAAGCTTTCTTTGAATCAATGCGCTTCACACATCAATTCAAAGAGGGGCATTTGTAGACACCTAAAAATAACCAGGTGTACCTCAAGCATGCCAAACTATAAATCTTATCCAAATGCTTCAAAATATCATCAAATAGACATTTAATCAATGCAAATCAAATGGAAAAAACTCAAATCAATTTAAAAGATCAATTAAATCATGAAATCAATTAATTAAATTCAAGCCTAAAGGGATTAATCAAATTATGCAATTGATTTTTCAATTGTATAGTTCAAATAAAAAAGGATCAAATCCAGCCCAATCACCCTTCCATGGCTAAATTAATTAAAAGATGGAATTATTTAATTCTTAATATATTTGAGATCAACAAACTTTCCCTCCATTTGAAAATTCCTCAAAGCTTTTGACTTAACCAAGCTTTGATCATGATAAATTCACTCTACCCCCTACCCTTGGGAAAATGCTATAAATACAAGCAAATTCCTTTGTGTTTGGGATCCAAGAATTCAAGAGAAAAAGCATCCTTATTATAGACATATTGAGAGCAATATTGAGAGTATATTGAGGAGCATTTGAGAGATTTGTGAGAGTTTTTAACATTTGCATCATCATTTAGTATCATGTTTAGGAGCATTTGCTAATTTTCTTTCATGATCTTGGAGCATTTCTAAGCATTTTTAAGCATTCTAGCTAGATTTGAGCATTGAATTCCATACATATCTCATTATAGGATTTTCCTTGAGAGAGATTAAGCCTGAGAGCTCTCTTAACAAAGCTTGGATAGAGAACCATGAGATGATATAGATTTAGCTTCTATTCTTTAGATTAGTTTTGTATTATCTTCCATAGAATTGTTGTCTTTTATCTTAATTTCATGAAGGTGTATTTTCTTACACACACATACTTCTTTCCTCCATTCTATGGCACTCACATTGAATAATGTATTATTTGTATAATATGAGTTATGCAATTTATATAACAAATCCATTAAATTCTTACACTAAATCTTTGGGGGTTGTTCAACCACCTTTATTCTTTCCAGGTCCTATTTTCACTCCTAAATTTGTATGTGAGATGTGTTTTTTTAGCTAGATAAACCATTGAGTGGAATGCTTAATTAGTTACTCAAAAAATTACATAGATTCATGGGGGCTATGATAGTTCAAGCATTTATTGTCAGTGTAATGGGTCAAGATAAATAAATCTTCTTAGATCATGACAATACATAGCTCTTAATATTTGTTCCCCCCCTTTGACTAAAACCATTGAATATTAACATCCTAACTTCAAAATTAAAAAAAACAAAAAAAAAAAGAAATGGCATAGTCATATCATCCCCTAGACAAGTTGTGTGTAGTATTTGAATAGGAGAGCCAAAACAAAGAGCCCATACCATCGGTTCCATGAACTTTGTCAATGCCCAAAACCAAAGAAATTATACCAAAATGTCTTCCATCGGTTGCCTTTAAAGAAATCTCCATCCACAATGAGATCTGTATATTGAAAGAGAAAGCCAAGGTTGTCTACTTTTTCAATGGATTTGATCTTCATTAGAAAATCTTTGGCCACCATTGTTGAGTGTTGATGATGACCTAGGGATCTCCCATCTAGATTTAGTAAAAATGGCTAGCACTGTACTATTGATCTTGGAATAAGTAGGTTAGGTATGTCTTTCACCTAGCAATCTCCACATCGAGTTTAGCCCACACAACAATGTTGATTTTTTTGACAAGGATATCTAGCTTAAAAGTCTTGCAAAGAAATAAGAGAATATCCACTTTTTTCCTCCCAAGTGACAAGTCCAACAAAGATGCCAAAAAATATGGGGAAATATATAAGTTAACCTGATACTTGCCTTCATTGTCAAGGAAGTCTTTCGCTAGAACCATCTTCATAGATTCTATTTATAATAGGTGGATGCAAAGAATTTAGTGTCCGTTCATTTGGATTTAAGTGAAAAAATCCAAGATTGGGCCCATAAATGTCATTTGGCATTTCTCATAACACAACCTAACTAGGGTATCTAGAGCTCAGAAACAAATCCAAATGGAAATACTTGTCTAGGCTTTAATGAAAAGATTTTGATGAATAAATTTGGTACTTTTTTTACCTTAAAATTCATTTTCACAAGAGCTACCACCCATTCACCTTTAATGCCTTGATCATTTGTGATACCAATGTCATCCTTTATTCTTTGCAATCAGCCCCATTCTTAATCATGGTTTACATATAGCACCACTACCATGTGTGTGGGGCCACCTTCCAATCTCTTTTGATGGAAATGACCGGATGATTTCATTAAAATTGATGGTTATATTCTATTGCATTTAAGAAGGGATGTGAATTCCCATCCTAGTATCAATTTTCACAATGTGATCTACCACTTGATTTGCCAATTTATGCACTACCAAATTCGCTTCTCTATTGTAAATGCAATTCAAACTTCTATTTAATTGATAATGATAGCTTTGCTATCCATTTTATTTTTTTATGAATATATTGTGAATATGCAACCTTCTAATTAAATTCTTTTTTATGTAGATTTCTGAATAAACTATGTTCGATTTCAATATATTTCCGCCAATGGTCATTTTACATATTTGTATAATAAAATGTTACGAGTCATGTAAATAATAAGTGGTGACTCATTAATGAGTCACATCTTATCATTGATGTGACTCTTCATAACAAAAAAATTGTTGTTAATGCAAATTGATATTGAATCGATATCACATAAGCCGACAATACTATATGTGATAACATAAGAGTTTTGATATTTAAACCGATACTAATATGTATTCATTGTAAGTCGATAGTCATATATAAATTGGTGATCATCGATTTATCATTAATGATAATTGATTGTTATCGATCTATCACTAATGATAATCAATAGTTATAAGATGAGAATATTTGTAATTAGAATATGTATATGGATATATATTAGTAATTAGAATATGTATATGGATATATCTTATCAATGCTATCATATTTAACACTCCCTCTTAGCTAGGCAAGATAAAGTATCTAATGCATCTCATTCCTCATTACAATATATATACCACCTTACTTGTGAATGTAAAATAGTATGACATATCACTTAACATGTGATACCCAATTTTACATATTGCCTAACATGTGATATGAGAATCACTTAACGTGTGATACCAATTTTTACATGTCGTCTAACTCATGATGTAAGGAATCACCTAACACGTGATGCCAAGTTTTACATATCACCTAACTCGTGATTTGAGGAATCACCTAACACATGATACCAAGTTTTAGATATCACCTAACTCGTAATATGAAGGATATAATATGCTCGACAACATTACATTCTCCTTATACACCCTTATTATGGTATGTGCACTGACATTACACCACATAATGT
>MU225105.1:2864480-2875521 GCA_018584345.1 Thuja plicata | reverse complement strand
ATATTCATCTTAATCTAGCTTGCATTGCATTTCATTCTTGATTCTTGAGAATATTGGCATTCTTGCCCTTGTCTTCATTGAATCTCCCATTGCATGGTTTACTAGCAAGGTTATAGGCTTAATAGCTGGTGGTATAAGTCAGATCTTGTTGACAAGGTCAAAAAAATTAAAATTAAAAACCAAAATCTCCATGTGGTATAAGTCAAATCTTGTTGACAAGGTCAAAAAAATCAAAATTAAAAACCCTAGATTTGAAAGAATATTAAGAGGCAAAAACCCACCACTTAGAAAGATGTGAAGAAAAATGGATTTTTATTTAATTTTTAATTTAATTCATTTCTTTTTTCAACAAATAAAGTGCTTTAAGTGGGGATTTTTATTTATTTAATTAAAAGAGGGGTTTTCTTTCAACTAAATAAATTAGAAGAATTTTATTTAATTAAATGGGGGAAATTGAATTTAATTAAATAAGAGGAATTTTATTTAATTAAAAGGGAGGTTAAATCTTTTAATTAAATAAGAGGAATTTTATTTAATTAAAAGGGAGATTAAATCTTTTATTTAAATAAAAATGGTCAAACCTTAGGAAATATTTAAATAATTGAATTAATTGAATTAATTACAATTTGATCAAGGAAATTGATTTGAATTGAAAATATTCCTCCTAGATTAAAAAAAACCCTTATGATCTAAAATAAGGAATGAAATTCACAATTGTTACTTTTTAAAAAATAAATTTTATATATACCCTTATCTTTGAAAAGGTGGGTCACCCACGTGACCTCTCACGGGAGGCCGACCCCTAAGCGTACATGGCCTAGTAGGACTCGGCGCAGTATGCCTAGGTAACATGCCATGTTGGCAGCCAAACCTCCAAAAACACAAAAAATATGAAGTTTTGACTTCAGCTGTTCCGTTCTATGTTGAAAATAGAAAATGTCAAAAAGAAAAAGTATCCTTTTCTATATCTCGGAACTACGATTCCTGACATATAATTTTTATACTATTTGGACTACAAAATATTGAACAAATTTGCTCAAAACTATATGTAGGTATATTAAGCTTTGAGAAGTCGTTGATTCGAAAAATATTTTAAAAAGTGCTAAATCAATTAAGAAATTTTTTAAAATGATATACAACAAGTTAGAAAAGAGAGTCCTCTTAAAAAATATATAATTTTTTTTGTTTTTGATATAGTTTTGATACAGGAAAAGTGGTGGAAGACAAAAACTGTTGATTTCAGGTAAGTTCGACTTTGAATACTTATAACGAGCAAACTATAGATTGAAAACACTTTTTTCTTTTTTTCTGCACTAGCTATACATGTCATCTAAAATATATTATGAAATTGGAGGAAAATATAATGTTTTACTTAGAACGATTGGGCGGGAATTAAACTCCTTGATTTGCAATATTTTTCTGGAAATGAAAAATAAACCTAAAAAATTCAAAAAACATATTAATTTTTGTTCAATTTTTTTAAAAAAAGATTTATATGCATAAAATTCATCCTGTTTCACACATTTAATCAATATACATGATCTTCAAGCTGATCTCGAAGAAATTCAAAGAATTATTGACCTAGAGGGCCTGACGGAGGACAACAAAGTCAAGGAAAATAAAATTCAAGCAGATTACCACAATATTATCTCTAAGGAGGAGATATTTTTGAGACAACGATCTAGAGCTCTTTGGCTCCGTGCGGGTGATAAAAACACCAAGTTCTTCCACCTTACTATCCAGAAGCACAAGGCTGCTAAAAGAATAGATCACATCAATGGAAATCAGGGTAAACTGAGTAAGGAAGAGGATATTAAGAAATAAATGCTTGGTTATTTTGCTTCCCTTCTCAAATCTGACCCTAACCTCTCTGAGGACAATCAACATTTGCTACTAGAAATGATCCTCTATATTCTGGCAAGAGAGGATAATAAGATGTTGGAAAAAATACCGTCAACTCTGGAAATAAGAGCGTTTGCTTTCTCTTTTGAAGGAGAAAAATCTCTAGGCCCAGATGGATTCCCTCCCTTCTTCTTCCAATCCTTTTGGCATATATTGGAGAAAGACATCTCAGATGCGGTTAAAGAGTTCTTTGGATCTGGTTCTCTATTGAGAGAAGTTAATTCCACCTTTTTTGCCCTTATTCCTAAGAGGCCAGGAGCGGATAATGCTGACAGTTTTAGACCGATCAGTTTATGTAACACTTTCTATAAGATTATTTCTAAGGTCCTCACGACCCGTATTTTGAAGATTCTCCCAGAATTAATATCGCCTTAGAAAAATGGCTTTATTTTGGGTAGACAAATCCTGGATTCCATTATCTCAATTCATGAGAACATTCACTCACTGGAGGTCTCGAAAAGGAATGGATTCCTCATGAAGGTGGATCTGTCTAAGGCTTACGATAGAGTGGATTAGAAATTCCTTTGTAAAGTTCTGTTTGTCTTTGGTTTCTTAGTGAAAGTGATTGGTCTTATTTAGCAACTCATTGGTTCCCCTTCTATTTCGGTGCTGGTGAATGGATCTGCCTCTAATCTCTTCTTTCCTTCTAGAGGTCTCCGCTAAGGAGACCCTATCTCCCCTATCCTTTTTTCTATCATGGCTAAAAGCCTTGGGAGATTATTCTCTAAAGGGGTCTTGGAAGGGAAGATTCTTGGCCTTCTCTCCTCGTCCTCCTGCCCTCCTAGCTCCCACGAGAAGTTTATGGATGGCACTCTCCTTATGGGATCTTCCTCTATTAAAAAAGCTATAGCTATCAAGAAAGCTCTTGATTCTTACTCCTCGGCTATAGATCAGCTAATAAAATGGGATAAAAGTTCCCTATTCTTCATCAACACTCTCCTGGATCAGCAGAGGAGAATGGCGACCATTCTGGGATGTTCTATTGCTGATCTCCCCTCAAGCTATTTAGGTCTTCCATTGGGAAGTAAACCTCTTGATTCTTTATGGATGGCGATTGTGGACAAATTCAATAAAAAACTTGTTGGGTTGAAAGGATCCCTCCTCAACAATGCTGGAAAAGTTTTGTTGCTTAAAAGCTCCCTCCAAAGTCTCCCAGTTTATGCCGTGATTCTTTTCAAAATCCATTCTAAGTTTGCAGATACTATTGAGAAAATTTAGAAAAAAATTTTATGGTCTGGAACTGAAGTAAAAGATAGAATACACCTTGTGGCTTTGGAAAAAGTGTGTAAGCCAATCAAACTTGGGGGTCTGGGTATCAGAAGAATTAAGGACATCAATATGGCTCTCCTAGCTAAGCAGTGCTAGAGAACTTTTGAAGAAGAGAAAGGCTGGAACAAAATTCTGAAGTCTAAGTATCTTTTTGACACTCCCTCTATTAATTCTTTCCTCTTTTCTCGCAGTGCTATTCAAGGCTCAGTGATTTGGAATAGCATTTTGAAGGCTAGACCCCTAGCTGCTAAAGGAGCCCGATGGAAAGTTGGCAATGGGAAAAATATTAATTTCTGGGATGATCCTTGGTTTAGAGATAAACCTCTGATCCAGTACCCTGGAATGGATAACATTGCGTCCATGTGTAAACTCAGAATTGGTTGTAAAGTGGTAGACTACTGGAGGGAAAATAAATGGTTAAACTTGTATGATATTGATCCCATCCTGAAAAATATTAACCTGGATCTTTCTCTTAGGTTGTTAATGCTAATAGAGAAGATGAGCTAAATTGGGCCCCTAATCCTAATGGTACCTTCTCTATGGCTTCTTCCTATTCGATGACCAACCCAAGGGAGGAGGAGCCTAAAGGAGCAAAGGTTTTGTTTCCTTCTCTGATCCCTAAAATTAACTTTTTTTATTGGTTGTTTATACAGGAAAAAATCCTAACTACTGATAATCTAAAGAAAAGAGGATGGGTTATCCCTAATAGATGCTATCTTTGTATGAAAGATGTTGAGACCTCTACTCACCTTCTACTTCATTGTCAGTTCACTAAGGAAATTTGGAGGGTGGTGTTACAGCACTGGAAAGTTAGCTGGGTGTTCCCCAATACTATTCAAGATTTTCTGGAACAATGGAGATCCCCTATCACACACTAATTGGGAAAACTTGTTTGGGATTATATAGGGCCTCATGTCATATGGAGAATATGGAAAGAAAGGAATGACAGGATATTCTGAGACAAAAAATCTACTCCTATCTTGATTGGTTCCAAAATTATCAACAGTGTTAATGAAAACACTAAAGTTGCAATTGAGTTAAAACCTAAACTTCTGGACGGGATCAGTGATAAGGAGATCCTTTAGAATTGGGACTTCACCTCCAAATATAAAACCCCTCTTTCTCCTCAGGAGCCTGCAGTTTGGAGCTCTCCTCCTCCTGGATGGCTCAAAATGAACTTTGACGGTGCGGCTAAAGGAAACCCTAGCAGAGCAGGATGTGGGTGCATAGCTAGAAATTTTGAAGGAAAGTGCATTGTGGCCTTGGCTCATCCTTTAGGATATCAAAATAGTCATATGGCCAAGGAAATGGTGGCCCTCAATGCCTGCAAACTTGCTAAAATGTAGAACTACTCTAAATTGTGGCTGGAAGGGGATTGATTGAATACAATAAATTGTATTAAAAACATTAATTCTCCCTCATGGAATACTAGTCATATCTTTGATGAAATTAAAACTTTGATGGATGGATTTGACGTCACCTATGCCAGTCATGCCTATAGAGAGTCCAAATGTGTGGCTGACAGCATAGCAAATGTGGGTGCCTTTAGTGATGATGTCAGATACTAGAATGGAAACCAAGGATTAAATATTGATATCACTAATCTTGTGAAGTATGATCAAATCTGCTATAAACCTAGAAATATTCCCAATAATGATGACAAGAAAGGCTAGTATTCAAAGTTGCCTCAAATGTGAGCTCCGCATGCACGACAACAAGTGCATTAATTATAACACTTATGGGAGAAGTGTTATCATTTCTATTAAGGGGTGACATTTTATCGTCATTCACTCACAAACTCCTCTTTTTTCTTTCACTCTGTCGTATTTTGATCTCTGCTTCTCTGGCAGTATGGGAGGAAAGCTAAAAAGGGAAGAACTGTCAGTCTGTAAATGGAAGAAAGAAATAGAATTCTGGAAGAGACTTAAGCAAGGTGGGGTAATGGCCTATATGGAGAGACTCCATGGAAACAATAAGGACATCTCCAAGGAATTTGCAGACAGCTGGGACAATGGCCAGGTAACTCTGTGTGGTAAGACTTTTAGAGTGACTGAAAAACTTATCTCTGAAATCATGCGTCTTAAGTTGTCTGGTCTAAAATACTATAGAGGTGTTTTCATGGCTAAAAATGCTTCTAAAATGTACCCTAAGACTAAGGTGGAAAGAGACCTTCTTATTAAACAGTCAAGTGATTTCTTCCTGTAGGATCATATGAAGCTCTTTTAGGCTAAGGTTGTCAAAGCTATGATGCAGTATTTTACCCTAGAGGGTTGTTATACTAGGGTTTATAAATTCCATTTTATGTTGGTCAATCATTTCCACTTCAATAGGAGAATCTTTTTTCCTTTTTTTCTTCTTAAGTCTCTAGAAAATAGTATCTTGGAGAACAGAAAGAATGCCGCTTCGCCAATCCTCCATGATGGGCTTATACTGTTAATTTATGAGAATGCTAAATTTAAGATGTAGGGTAACCCTAAGGAGGAAGAATCGAACAGAGGTAAGAAAGGTAAAAGACCTATGACTACTAAAAGCAACACACCTAGGAAAAAGAAGAAGGGTAAAGTCAATACTAGTGGTGACGAGCATGTCAAGATCCTCACGGAGGAGGAAGGCATGTGCATGGACAATGAAATAGAGGTTAAGGAGAAGGATGTGAAAAAAGAAAAAGGGGAAGCCTCTAAATTCCTCTCTGAGGAAACTGGCATGGAAACCAAGGAAGACACAGAGTCCCTTGAGCAGGATTTAACCGGATCCTGTGAGGAGATTGAAAATGACAGTAAAGGCAGCTTTGGCGGAATGGAAACGGAAGACCAGGATAAAAATAGCTCTAGGGATGATCCTATGGCTATGGAGGTGGAAAAACCTAATTCTCCTTCTAAAAATCACAGTGAGTCTAGCTCGAAGACTAAAGAAAAGGGCATTTCTGACACTACCCCTGTTTTGGTGAATTATGCAGATTCTATGTCTTTTGAGGGTAGGACGTCTAGGGAAGACAAGGCTATGGGATCTGAGGACAATAAAAAAGGAAAAGATAAAAATGGGGATAGTCATGGTAATGAGACCAAAAAAACCCAAGACCCCTGCAGGTTTATTCAAGTTGTTAGAGAAAGGGCTGATATGGATCCGTAGTTGAAAACCTGGCTTCTGGAAGAGATAAGAGATATTAACAGAAAGTATGATGACCTCCAGGATAGGGTAAACAAGCTGGCAGTCTTGATTGCTAAACCCCTGAAAGAAGATTCTATCAATGAAGATCAGGATGAGAATTTGGAAAAGAGACTACTGGAGAAACTTGAGATGAGGATCAATGCAGCGGTTAACTTCCACCAGCGAACTACTGAAAGCCGTATCCAGAGCATTGAAGTAACCCTTAGCAGAATAATGAAAAATAATTATGAGGGAATAAAAGTGACTAACAGTAATCTTAGGGCTCTTCTTGTTGTGTTGGATGGGAACTCTAACACTATTGTGGTTGATCTGGATAATATTGTTGATCCCAGTATTGATGGCCCAGGGACTCGAACTAGGGCAAGTGCAAAAAAAGTGAAACATGGGAGCTCCAAATATATTAATGAACTCATATAAGCCATCAACCAATATAAACATGTGATGGAGGTGTCTGCTAAGATCTTGAAGCAGACCTGACTTTGGTTGTTGGGGCTGGTTCTCTTTTTGTCTGCTGTCATCTTTTGCCCGGATGCTCTTGCTGGTGGGGTTCATCATGCTATCTCTTCTTTTCCCCTAGCTGACTTTTTTGGTTTTGTCTGTTCGTTTCTGCTTTTGATTATAAATGCCTATCTTTAGTATTTTGTAAAGTGTTACTGTTTCCTTCAAAAACTTCTTTATCCTTAATCGAAAACATATATTTTATGTATTCTAATAATCATACGACTGAAGCTACAAACATTAACACAATCTAATTTCAAACTATCTTTAATCAATTTATTAATCAATCTAAACAAGCTTAATAGCTATAGATAAAATTGATCTAATCTAATCAATTGAAAAAATTATTGAACTTGTTATAATCAATTAAAATTCAAAACAATATCTAGTGTTGTGAAGCATTTATCCTGTCATTCACAAGATTGTGGAAAAACATGTCAAAACAATGAGCCACATAGCTCCTATCATGATCATTTTCATAATTTATATAGAAATGAACCTCCTTGATGATAATTCATTCATTTTTATCTATACTTTCTATCTCATCCAAATAGAAGTGTGCATGTCTATAGGTCACATACACAAATATTGCAACTTGATCATAATGATAATATTGAATTTGGAGCTCTGATTGAGGGGAAAATGTATAGTTCTCGACAAAATCTACAACTAAAAGAATACAACCAAGTTGGAAATAATTTTTGGAATAACTAAATTGTTTAGCTTGCCATTGTGCACCATGAAAATGTTGGATATGTGGATAAATCATAGATCAAAATCTGCACATGAACTGAAGGTTCGGTAATTGACTCTCCTTCAATGCAATTTTTTTATTCTTTTCCTGTCTTCATTTGGTGTCTCTCATTTTAAAATCTCTTCCACTCGAATGGTGTTGTAACATCAATATTATAAAATTGTAAAGGAAATTTATTTAAATTTCCACAATCATTGCATTCATTTTTTTATACATTGGACATTGAATTCATCTGAGTCTTTTGATTTATCACATAAAATGGACTTCACAAATTCTGTGGTACTTTTAGGAAGCATATCTAGAGTAAGTACTACCATAACCTTTTTATATGATTGCAATTATAAGTAAAAATCAACATGATTTCGGCAACAAAAAGTTTCACGAACCTTATTTATGTGTATGAAGCAAGGGTGCAACATCTCAAACATTCTTTGACCTATTTTCACATCTTAAAATTCTTGTTTGAATGCTTCAAATAGTTCACTTTGTGTAGTACTGACAAAATGTTTTAGATGTGAAATCTTCATACTGGTCTCTTCATATTTAATCTATATAGTGTCCCTTCTATTGGAAGAAACACGAGTGTGGTTGGTCAAAAATTTAATGACCCATCTTCTTACATCTTCACAAATTCTATCTTTTTGAGGAACTCTACAAAACTGTACCCAATTCTTTTCAATGTCCATATAAAACATATTTCTCTTCCTAATATATCTCTGAATAGTTCTATGAGATACCTTAAGTAAATCAGAAAATTCTCAAACTTCACTTCTATGGGTCAATCTCTTACTGGAAATTATAGTCATCAACGGTCTTTTAGCAGCATTTAAATAACATTGATCATTTTCTCTATTAACAACGTTCAGTACATCTTGTGAATTTTCAATTATTGTTTCTTTTACTTGACCTCTACAATTTTCCTATTATCAACACCTAACAAATCCAAAACTAGAGTCATTTCTGTTGTCCTTTATAACTTTGCAAATAATTATGGTTTTCCCACCAAATATTTATCCTCAAAATATTCCTTCCACGTGTTTGAGATGTAATTTAATAGCATGGTTTCTGCTACTAGGTGCTCCAGTGCAATTTGACTGACAAGTGATTCCTCATTCATCTCCATAAAATTTTGCATTTTAGGATAATAGGTACACCTTGACTACTACGAATATCCTCCCCTAGTTGAGTTTCACCTCCTTCAACATCGATAGGTTCTTCTTCAACATTGACTAGTTTCTCTTCAATAAGTTTTTTATGACCTTTCATTTGGTCATCCCTTTTACGATCATATTTCCTTATTCTAGTCCTTTTATTTCCCATTTCTCAAATAGAAGAAATATTATTTTTTTCTTTAATCCTTCTTGACTAAAAAAATTTCCTTCACACTCCTCCGAAAATAAAATGCCTTTGTAACTTCCCCCAAAAAATACCTCCTAGCTTAAAAAAAAACCCTTATATTCTAAAATAAGGAATGAAATTTGCAATTGTTATTTTTTAAAAAATAAATTTTATATATATCCTTATCTTTGAAAGGGTGGGTCACCCACATGACCTCTCACGGGAGGCTGACCCCTAAGCATACATGGCCCAGTAGGACTCAGCGGAGCATGCCTAGGTAACATGCCATGTTGGCAGCCAAACCTCCAAAAACACAAAAAATCAGAAGTTTTGACTTAAGCTGTTCCATTCTATGTTGAAAATAGAAAATGTCAAAAAGTAAAAGTATCCTTTTCTATATCTCGAAACTACGATTCCTGACATATAATTTTTATACTATTTGGACTACAAATATTGAAAAAATTTGCTCAAAACTATATGTAGGTATATTAAGCTTTGAGAAGTCGTTGATTTGAAAAATATTTTAAAAAGTGCTAAATCAATTCAGAATTTTTTTAAAATCATATACAACAAGTTAGAAAAGAGAGTACTCGTGAAAAATATGTAATTTTTTTTGGTTTTTGATATAGTTTTGATACGGGAAAAGTGGCGGAAGACAAAAACTAGTGATTTCAGGTAAGTTTGACTTTGAATACTTATAGCGAGCAAACTATATATTGAAAACACTTTTTTCTTTTTTTTTGCACTAGCTATACATGTCATCTAAAATATATTATGAAATTGGAGGAAAAAATAATGTTTTACTTATAATGATTTGGTGGGAAGTAAACTCCTTGATTTGCATTATTTTTCTGGAAATGAAAAATAAACCTAATAAATTCAAAAAACATATTAATTTTTGTTCAATTTTTCTAAAAAAAGATTTATATGCATAAAATTTATCCTATTTCACACATTTAATCAATTTACATCATCTTCAAATCCTCAACAGAAATGTGACTTTTATGCCCTTGAAGTTTTATAGTTTTGGTGTTAACCTTTTTCCTCTATAAAAGGGTCGCGACTTATTGTGTTTTTACCGAATGTCATGCTGAAGAAGATTCTTCAGATCCGTTATGAGGTTATGCAGGCCTCAGCGGAGAACCTCGATGCCTTGGAAAGGATGCTGGATGGGAATGGCCTGAATAAATCCATAATTAATGTTGAAGATGATACTGAGGATATCGCTGCCATTTCTTCTGGACCAGGAGAAAGGACTCGTGCTAGTCTCAAAAGAAGGAAAGGACTACTTCCAGGGATCTCACTGACCTTAAAGCGACTTTTAAGAAGATGTTTGATCTTGGGGATGAGGTGGCTAAGATCCTGAAGGATGTAGACTAGTTTATTTGGGTTATTCTTTCTTTTCATCATGTTCCCTCTATGCTCGGTGTTTTGGTGGTTGGGTCTCGGTTGGCTGTTCATGTTGTGTGACTGTTGGGTTTTGCAGTCTATTCTGTTTTAGTTGTCTTAATGCTTTATCTTTTGGTTTTATGTTGTTAAGGGTTTCAGGTCCCTTCAAAACCTAATTTTGCTTTACTTCAAAAAAAATAAAATTAGATTTGTAAATATTAAGGAGGAAAAACTTCATTTTGGAGATTATATTGTTTCCTACATGGATTTAAAAGGCATGAATTATTGTTAAAATAGTGCAAAGAAATCATTAGTCCTTATCTATATCGGCAGGGACTAATAATATAAAAATCAAACACCTATAAATGGTAGATAACAAAAGACCCCTATAGACATGATATTAACATCTTATACTATGAATTATTAGCAATGTACACAAACTTAGCGCTATAAACATTCATGATACTACCTAATTCCATGTCGTTTCATATGATCTGCAATAGATCTAAATGCATAGTATGTGTAAATTAATTACTTAATTTATTTTTTAATATTTATTTATACTTGAACAAATTTTTTAAGATATTATAAATCCGAATTATATAAAAGATAAGATAATATTATAAGATTGCTAATTCAAATTCGAGAAATAAAACAATTGCTTACACATGAAGACATACAATCTTTTTATTTCTTTATATTGTTTTTTCATATATTACTATA
>MU225105.1:2846146-2863108 GCA_018584345.1 Thuja plicata | reverse complement strand
TCCAAGATATACTAATCTTCAAACAATTCAATGTAGGCTTTACTCTATCAATTATATCCTTTTCTATTTACTTGAAATTTAGACAAAGGAAAATATAAGCTTTAGAATTCTTATCGATCAATCATACTTGTTTCCTCCATTCTATGGCACTCACATTGAATAATATATTAGTTGTATAATATGAGTTATGCACTTTATATAAAAAATCCACTAACTTCTTACACTAAATCTTGGGGGGTTGTTCAACCACCTTTATTCTTTCCAGGTCCTATTTTCACTCCTAAATTTGTATGTGAGATGTGTTTTTTTGGCTAGATAAACCATTGACTGGAATGCTTAATTAGTTACTCAAGAAATTACATAGATTCATGGGGGCTATAATAGTTCAAGCATTTATTGCCAGTGTAATGGGTCAAGATAAATAAATCTTCTTAGAGCATGACAGTACATAGCTCTTAATATTGATTGCCCCCCTTTGACTAAAACCATTGAATATTAACACCCTAACTTCAAAATTAAAAAAACAAACAAAAAGAAATGGCATAGTCATATCATCCCCTAGACAAGTTGTGTGTAGTATTTGAATAGGAGAGCCAAAACAAAGAACCCATACCATCGGTTCCATCAACTTTGTCAATGCCCAAAACCAAAGAAATTATACCAAAAGGTCTTCTATCGGTTTCCTTCAAAGAAATCTCCATCCACAACGAGATCTGTATATTGAAAGAGAAAGTCAAGGTTGTCTACTTTTTCAATGGCTTTGATCTTCATTAGAAAATCTTTGGCCACCATTGTTGAGTGTATAACACAACCTAACTAGGGTATCTAGAGCTTAGAAACAAATGTAAATGGAAATACTTTTCTAGGCTTTAATGAAAAGATTTTGATGAATAAATTTGGTACTTTGTTGAGCTTAAAAGTTAGTTTCACATGAGCTACCACCCATTCACCTTTAATGCTTTGATCATTTGTGATACCAATGTCATCCTTTATTCTTTGCAATCAGTCCCTTTCTTAATCATGGTTTATAGATAGGACCACTACCATGTGTGTGGGGCCACCTTCCAATCTCTTTTGATGGAAATGACCGGATGATTTCATTAAAATTATGGTTTTATTCTATTGCATTTAAGAAGGGATGTGAATGCCCATCCTAGTATCAATTTTCTCAATGTGATCTACCACCTCATTTGCCAATTGATGCACTACCGAATTCCCTTCTCTATTGTAAATGCAATTCAAACTTCTATTCAAATGATAATGATAGCTTTGCTATCCATTTTATTTTTTTATGAATATATTGTAAATATACAACCTTTTAATTAAATTCTTTTTTATGCAGATTGATGAATAAACTATGTTCGATGTCAATATGTTTCAGCCAATGGTCATTTTAAATATTTGTATAAGAAAATGTTACGAGTCATGTAAATGATAAATCATGACTCATTAATGAGTCACATCTTATCATTGAAGTGACTCTTCATAACAAAAAAATTGGTGTTAATGCAAATTGATATTGAATCGATATCACATAAGCCCACAATACTATCTATGATAACATAAGAGTTTTGATATTTAAACCGATACTAATCTGCATTCATTCTAAGTTGATAGTCATATATAAATTGGTGATCATCGATTTATCATTAATGATAACCGATTGTTATCGATCTATCACTAATGATAATCAATAGTTATAAGATGAGAATATTTGTAATTAAAATATATATATATATATACTGATGTATATTTATCTTATCGATGCTATCATATTTAACACTCCCTCTTAGCTAGGCAAGATAAAGTATCTGATGCATCTCATTCCTCATTACAATATATATACCACCTTACTTGTGAATGTAAAATGGTATGACATATCACTTATCATGTGATACCCAGTTTTACATATCGCCTAACATGTGATATGAGGAATCACTTAACATGTGATACAAAGTGTCAGATGTCATCTAACTCATGATATAAGGAATCACCTAACACGTGATACCAAGTTTTACATATCACCTAACTCATGATTTGAGGAATCACCTAAGACATGATACCAAGTTTTAAATATCACCTAACTCGTAATATGAAGGATATAATATGCTCGACAACATTACATTCTCCTTATACACCCTTATTATGGTATGTGCACTCACATTGCACCACATAATGTCTACCATAATGAATCATGACACATCCATGAATCAAGATGATATCAAGTAAACATGATATCAACATTACAAGATCATCACCTTATAATGTTAACTACAAGTGTTCATTAAATAAAAAGTCATCACTTTTTAGCAATGTACACAGGATGGGTGGGCCCATAAATTTATACAGTCACACATATGGCAAAATAAGTTTACCCATTAAACATATTTATTATATTAGTACAAATCAAAATTTTACATTTCAACCTTAGCAAGATTTTTCATGAAGTGGTTTGGTAAGGATATCTATTGTTTGATCTCTTGTACTAATATATTCCAACTGGATCACATTCTTGTCTACCATGTCGCTCACATAGTGGTAAGGATTCTCTATATGCTTAGATTTGTCATGAAATACTGGGTTTAGTAATAGCTTGATGCAACTTTGGTTATCATAGTGGATGATATCCGATTTTAGTGGCTCGCCAAATAATCCTACAATTTGTTTACTAAGCCATAATTCTTCTCTAATAGTCATTGATGTTGTGATATATTTGACCTCTATAGATATTTGTTTCACTGACAACTATTTACTGGTAATCCATGATATCATAGTCGACCCTAAACTGAAGTAACACCCTGAGGTGCTCTATCGATCGGTCACACTTCTAACCCAATATGAGTCAGTGAATCCATAAAGATTTAAGGAAACCTTTTCATATTTAAGTTCATAATTTAGAGTACCTTGAAGGTACCTCATTATATTCTTCACAACTACAAGATGTATTTCCTTAGGCTCACACATGAATTGGCTAAAAACATTCACTACATAACACATATTTGGTCTAGTGTTGACCAAATACATCAATGATCCAATCATCAATTGATAGAGAGTGGGATCAGCTGACTGAGAATATGTTGCTACTTCCTTCAACTTGTGAAGATTTGTCTCCATGGTTATTGACATCGGTGTGCAATTCATCATGCAAAATCTCTTCAATATATCAATGGTGTACTTTCCTTGGTTTAGAATAATGCTATCTGATTTCTGCCAGATTTATAAGCCAAGGAAGTAGTGCAGTAGTTCTAACTCCTTCATGTAAAATTTTTAGGCTAGTTCCTTCTTATACTGATTAATGAGATGATCCTTTCCTATAATCAATATATCCTAAAAATATAATATTAACATTAACATATCAGCTTTTCTTTTCTTGAAGTATAGGCTTGGGTCTGTATTATTTTTGGAGAATAATAATCCCATAAGGTAACTATCAATTCTCTCATACCAGGCTTGGGAAGTCTACTTAAGTCCATAAAGGCCTTTCTTTAACTTACACACATGTGTTCTTGAATTATGGATCTCAAATCCTTCAGGTTTCTCCAAGTAGACCTCTTCTTCAATAGTTTCATTTAGGAATGTGGTCTTAACATCCATCTGATGTACATTCCATCCTTTGGCAGCTCCAATGGCTAGAACAATGTTTACTAAAGTATATCGGGCAACTAGAGAAAAAGTTTCTTCATAGTCAATTCCTTATTTTGGTTAGAAAACTCTGGCTATGAATCTTTCTTTGTACTTTTCTATACTACCATCTATAGCATGCTTGATCTTGAACAACATTTTTAGGAGACATCTGACTTTTATTTAGGTCTGGATATAATTTCTCATACATCATTCTTCAAGATGGACCAATATTCCTCTTCCATGGCATCTTGCCATACTGGCTTCTAAATATCTTCTCAAACATTTGCAGGTTCTGACTTTGAGAGATCACCCATTAGGGCTATGTAGATAGATAATCATGTGGGTCTTTTACTCTCTTTAAAAGTTCCTGAAGGAGCTCCATAGGAATTTTCTTCTTCTATTAACTTAGTTTCCTAGAGAGATCTCTTCGTAGGATTTTTCAAGGATGTGCTTGATTCTTCATTTTCTTCTTCGTCAGGATACTCCCTCTGAATCTCGGGTGCAGTTTCCTTTTTTGATTCTATGGGAGAAGTTTGCATTTCTGGATCAACAAAGTTTCTAGCTCTTGTGAATTCTATATCCTCCTCAAAAATTAAATCTCTTCTTAGTTCAATTTGTTTCTAACCAGAAACATGTACTCAGTAAGATTTTGAGGTTTCACTATAACCTACAAAAACACCCTTTCTTCCTGACGGATCTAATTTTTTTCTTTTCTCTTTGGGCACATGTATGTTTATAGGAAACCCAAATATCCTTAAGTACTGAAGTCTGGTTTTGTACCGGTGAAAACCTGTTTAGGAGTTTGATTATCAATATGTGAGTGTAGACATCTATTTTGTATGTATACTACAGTATTAGATGTTTTTTTCTCAAAGATAAGCTTCTATATTTTGATCCAGAAGCATTGCCTTGTAAGCTTCTACAATGGTTCTATTTTTTCTTTCAGAAAACCTATTTTTTTGTGGATTGTAAGGGGTAGCGAACTCCCTCTTAATCCCAGCGTCTTTACAAAATTCTTTAAACATATATGATGTATATTCCCTCCCGTGGTCTGTCCTTAAGGTTTTTATTTTTCTTCCAGAGGAGTGTTTAGTAAGTGATTTTAATTCCCTAAATATTTTAAGGATATCCTTATATTCTTTACATTTAAGGAAATGGATCCAATAAATCCTGGAGAAATCATCAATGAAGATTACATAATACAGAAACCCTCCTAATGAAGGGACAACATGGGCCAACAAAAACCCGAATGGACTAATTCTAAAACATTATTTGTTTTTCTAGAACTATTCTAAAATGATCCCTTAGCGTTATTACCTAAGTCACACCCCTTGCATGCCTCGGAGTGGTATTATTTAAGTTTTCATAATTCTATGACTAATCTTTCCATGGAAGATAGGGATCTAACATTTAGGTGTCCTAATCTTCTATGCCATATTTTATTAGAGTCTACAATTTCGTGGATAAGAGGTAGATTTGGTTATGTACATAGGTCCTACAAAAAATGTTGTCTCTTACCTATGGTTATTTCTTTCTTAATAGTAGAGTTTTTTGGCCATGCAAATACTTTATCATCCATTAAGGTTACCCTATATCTATTATCTTCAACCGCAGATATGGAGACTAAATCTATTTTGATACCTAGAAAAAATAATACCACCGTGAGTTGAATAGAGATTCCCAACTTCGATTTAATGATGCAAGTTCCAACACCTTTCACTAGATGTGCAGAGTCATCTCCAATAGTTACTTCCTTATTAGTTTCTTCACCATGGAATCTAATAGTTCTCTAAATCTAGTATAATCTCTTGAGGAATGACTTTCTATGACCTAGGTATTTTTATTGGAGACTTAATTTGAAAGTGTGGAGTAGAATACAAACTTATTGGATTCATGCTCTTCCTTAGTCCTCTTTACCTTGGCAAATGAGGATTGATGCTTTCTATATGGACAATATACTACATAGTGTCCATACTGATTGCATCTCAAACATTGTACCTTTACATATATTTCATGGATTTACCATTCCCATGATATTTTTTTCCTTTTCTTGAAATGTTTCTACTTTTCTTTCTTCTGGGAATTTATATTTAATACATGATAATCTTCATCGATGATTTTCCTCTTGAGTTCTTTCTTTGCTAGTTTTGATTCTTCTTGAAGATAATCTAATCTTAGGCAGTTAAATTTTTTAAATTTAGACCTAGCACTAATGCCTGAAACAAATGTCTCATAGGAATCAGGTAGACTATCTAAAAAAATTAATTATAATTCCTTACATTCTATCTTAGATTATCTAAGGAAAGTATGATTTGATTGATTCAACTTTGTTCATACTTATATGGTTAATCTCTATATTTAGGGCTAAGGTCTTGCTAGCACTTCTTATTTCAAAATGTTTACAAGTTTTTTAAACATGTGAGATGTCATTTCATAGTTTTTCAAGAGTGGTACAATACGATCTCCGACTCCATCAATTATGATTTTTAGGGCCTTCTCATTTCTTTCGGTCCATGTACTTTTCTCTAGATCATTCTCTGATTCTGTCTTGTCTTCTTCTATGAATGACTCAAATTTATTTTCTTTTAGTATCATTAGTATTCTAATCTTCGATGATGAAAACTTGTTTCCTCTTTCAAGCCTATCCTCAAATTTGATAACGCTTTCTATGGATTTATATGATGATCTATAAATTGTATTTAAATGTCTTAAGTTTGAAAGCTTCTTGGATCTTGTTTAACTTGGCTCTAATACCATGTAAATGAAATTAAAACTTATATTCAAATGATAATGATAGAGTTTGTATCCCTTTTATTTATTTATGAATATATTGTGATTATACAACCTTCTAATTCAATTATTTTTTATATAGTTTTCTGAATATACTATGTTTGATTTCAATATGTTTCAGCCAACGATCATTTCACATATATGTGTAAGAAAAGGTTATGAGTCACGTGAATGATAAGCCATGAATCATTAATTAGTCACGTCTTATCATTGATGTGACTCTTCATAACAAACAAATCATTGTTAATATAAATCGATATTGAATCGTTATCACATAAGCTGATAACACTATCGGTGATAACATAACAATTTTGATATTTACACTGATTCTAATCGGTATTCATTGTAAGTCGATAGTCATATATAAATCAATGATCATCGATTTATCATTAATGATAATCGATGGTTATCAATCTATCACTAATGATAATCGATGATCATCAATTCATTACTGATGATAATCGATAGTTATAAATATATATATATATATATATACACACACAATAGTGTGCCCCACTTTTTGTCTAACTTTGATACAAAGATCAACATTCTGAGAAAAAAATCACTTTCGAACACTTGTTGCCACAAAACTATTAGGAATTTTAAGATGATGTAAACTAGAGTCTTTTATAAATTTAATTCTAGTTTCTAAATATATTTAAAAACAAAATTAAGATTCATTTAAATTTATTTTTCCTTCTCCTTCGAAAAGTGGTTTTTGTGTAAAAACTGTGTTTTTAAAAAGTGAATGTCACTTGGATTAGAATAAATTTTTATTTAAAATATGATAACGATGTAATTATTTCAATACTATATTTATAACTTTAATATCTAAAGGATTGGTTTCATTCATTTTGGGTCAATATTTCATAGTTTATTAAGTTCTAAAGTGACGGTATCTGTAATTTAGACATAAGGTCACTTGGATCGCTCTAACTTGATCTGTATATATCGAAATTCATTTTTTTCTTTTTTTGTACAGAAAGGTGAAACACATACTCTTTTCCTATATATTTTTAATAATGTTTTTGTTGTAATTTACTATTTTTCCTGAAGCCTTGAAGAGACAACTTGTTTAATGACCAAACAACCCATGTTTAGTTAAAGTAATATTTGAAAGTGACAATGAACTCAATATGTATTAAAATTGTATTCATTAGAAAGATTGTTTAGAATAGCATCATATGACATCATGTGTTTTAGAAAAGCATCTTGTTTGGTCCTTGTCCCAAGTCTTGGAAGACAATTTTTTAGACTTTTCTTTTTTCTAAGGGAAAAATGTCAATTTAGGGGTCTCTGCGCGAAGCCATCTGAGGGCTTTGTGTGAAGGGTCTTCGTGCAAAGACCCTTATGTTAATATTCTGGCAAGAAACACCTTGCCAAAATTTTACCCAACCTACTTCGCGCGAATTAGGTCGGCTAATTGTCAATTTGTTTTTAAAAAAATTAGAATGGTATAAATGTAAAGTTTTTTATTTCCATTTTTTAGCGAATTGCAATAAGTTAATTTTCTTTTTCTATTATTAATCAATTTTTACAAAGGCATTTTTTTGAGAAGGGTTGCAAATTCTATTTTTTTAAAGGCATAATGTTGGAGACGAGAAATATTAGATCAAAGTCTTTTTTGAAGAAGATAATTTTTATTGTCAATCTTTTGGAAGACATTTTTTGGAGAGAAGAAATGGGAAACAAGAAGGGAAGACAAATTAAATATACTATAAAAATTTCACCTAGTACTGAACAAAGAAATCATGAAGCTGCATTGGCATATTATCATAAAACTAAAGAAGGTTAAGGACAAGATGAAGTAGGAGGGTCAAGTCAAGTCAAAGAATTGCACATTGAAGAAGGGTTAGGATCACTCCCTATGGAAGCTCAAGCAATTGATGTTGGAAAAGGGTCAGGACCATGTGCTCCTACTGGTATGGATGGACTTATAAATTTAGCTCAAACTATAAAGAGAAATATTAATTATAGAAACTTATATCATTTACTTACAATGGATGTGGAGAATTTGAGATCACTTGCTAATGTTCAACCCTTAATTCTTTCTAAGAAGAGGTCAATGAATAGGAGAGAAAGAGATATATTGGCTAAATTTTAAAAATTTTAAACACTTGAACAAGCTCAATTGCTTTTAGTTGTATTTCTAAAAAAAAATTGGAAGGGGAATTAAAATTACAGGGTATAGACACAACATCAAAGAAGAGAAAATTTGTTGACATGCAAATTGATATGATTGAAAATCTTATGAAAGGTTTGAAATAGGTAGGGAAGCGATCTGAAATAAAAGATAATACCATTACATGAAAAGTTATGTTGACACCCATTGTAGGTAACAATATGCTCTGAAAAAGACAAATATCTTCAGTTTCATCTCGGATTGGTTTTAGTAGGAAAAAAATATCATGATATGTTAATAAGAGAATTTTTTTGGATGATAGAACCTTGAAAGGAAATTGGGAAATCATTTGTAGAGCTCCTCATTTTGATAGGATTGATGGAGGAATCAAGAATTTGGTCACATTATTTTGGAATGATAATGCATGTCCTTCATCAAATAGTAGAGATGTTATCAGACATAGAATTTCCGCTACTCAATATGAATATCATATGAAACTTTGGTAGGACACAACACAACATGAAATGTATGTGTCATTTTTTAGTTCAAATCCTAATATAAATATTGAGAAAACATTGTTTGAAAGATTGAAGCCATATTATATCAGGAAAAAAAAAGTGTTTGAAACTTGTTATTGTCGTTATCATATTGAATTTGATCTTCACTATCATGTTTTTTGAAAGTTTTTACAAGACACTTATGGTTTTGAAAATTCTTCTCCTAGTAGATGAAGTGAGTTCATCTCATCCATTTTATGTGACAAAAGAGATGATGCATCTAGACAAATAAATTTCATAAAAGGAATATGTTATACATGTTCTGATTTAACTATTTTTCCTTTGAACGTATCAAATAAATTATAAGGAAGTTCGTATAAAAAATGCAGATGATGTTGTTGAAAGGTGCAAGATACATTTCAAACCAAATGAGAATGACATGTCATCAAGAATGACTCAAGAGGTACCACATAGAAAATTTTGGGAGATAAACGGTATGCACACATTTTTAACTTATTCATGTGTGCATGATATATTTATTCAAGTGTTTAAATTTTTTTATGTATTCTTTATTCAAATTATATTTATATAATGTATTATATATGCATTTTTTTCAGGTGTGGATAGTAAAATTATGCATGGTTGAAAGAGGATAGAAAAGATGTGATCTTTGCATTAAGTTATGAGTACAAATTATCACAATTGGACATTGAACACT
Organism: Thuja plicata; assembly: GCA_018584345.1. Lineage (NCBI taxonomy): Eukaryota > Viridiplantae > Streptophyta > Pinopsida > Cupressales > Cupressaceae > Thuja > Thuja plicata. The sequence continues at coordinate 2,853,357 of MU225105.1, read as the reverse complement.
CAGGACTACTCATGCTTTTGTTGTCACTGCATTGCTGACAATTATGAGGAATTCATGATCCATCGAGACTGTGGATATGTAGGTGCATGGAATCTAGTGCCACTACTTGGTTATTATTTATTACGTTGTACTGCAGAGAGGATGAATTTACTTGAACCTCAATAAAGTGATGGAATGTTGTTCCCCATAGTTTTGTATATATTTTACATCAATATATTGAACTCAATTTGTAAATTTAGTTTGCTTAAATTTATATTGTTAAAATTTGTGACTTGCAGGTTTAGTTGTTTTAGAGGGAACATATTTCAAGCAAATCAAAGTAATTCAACATGGTATTCACTTTTTTGATTTCCAACCAGACAATAAGGTGTTTCAATATAGTCACCTAGTAGTTTCCACCTCCATGTTTCTCCATGTAGTTAAATCTTAATGTGGACATCGTAAGTCAAGACTAGATGGTGAGGATCATAAGGGAATATTAGATGCTCTCCAAGAAAGGTCTGAACCACTTAATTTGGTCTAAAAAGTATAATATGTATACCCGTTTCATGTGTTAGGACCTACTTGATATCTCTGGATTAAATGGACTATAATTTGTTGGTATATTTAAACATATGATGGACTATAATTTGTTGATATATGATGGACCTATTTGATGGTTCAATGGTTTTAATATGTATTATTTTACACATGTGCTTTTATATATATGCTTGTATACATATGGTTTTTATAGATTGCATATTATTTAAAGATCGCCTTAAGACATTAGTTTGAACACTAAAACATGATGAAATTAGTTAGACTACTTATGACAAGTTAGTTCTAGAATGAGTTAGAATAGTTATTGTTAATGATTTTAATATATTTATATGTATGATTTTATGTAAGTTTGAAATATGGTAGTTGGTTAACTTATATTCCATTAGTTACATATTAACTTGTTATCTTTTATGATAATAATTAGAGCCCCTTAAGACCTCCGCTTAAGACATTTGTTAGATTAATAATGACATTAGTTAGATTACTTTTGTATGATTTTATATATTTTCTTGTATACATGTATTGTTTTATATGTATGCTTTGATTGTTCAATAAATTTATGTAAGTTTGAAATATATTAGTTGATTAACTTAAATTCCATTAGTTACATATTAACTTGTTATTGTTTATGATATTAGTTAGATCCCCTTAAGACCTCCCCTTAAGACCTCCCCTTAAGACATTTTTTATATTACTAATGACATTAGTTAGATTACTTATGTATGCTTTTGTATATATGCATATCAAATCATCTAATCAAACCATCTAATCATCAAATCATCTAATCAAACCATCTAATCAAATCGTATCATCTAATCAAATGAAACCATCTAATCAAATCATATCATCTTATCAAATTAGACCATCTAATCAAATCATCTAATCAAATAATACCATCCAATCATATCATATCATCTAATCAAATGAAACCATCTAATCAAATCATATCATCTAATCAAATGAAATCATCTAATCAAATCATATCATCTAACCAAATGAAATCATCTAATCAAATCATATCATCTAATCAAATGAAACCATCTAATAAAATTATATCATTTAATCAACTGAAACCATCTAATTAACTCATCTAATAAAATCATATCATCTAATCAAATGAAACCATCTAATCAAATCAGATAATTTTAAATAAAACCATATAATCAAATAAAACCAGATCTATAAATATATATAATGTCAAATCATAAATCATCTATGTCTAGGGGTATGGATAGCATATAAATATATGTCTCAAATCATAAAGTGAAAATATTAAACATATACTAATGACATGTATAATGAGTCTCAAATCAAAGATCTATGCACAAAATGTCCTCTTAATCCCAAATTTCATAAAGGGAAGATCCAAATTGATTAACCCTAAAGAAATGTTCAATGCATAAATGAATCAACCTATTAAGGATGGGGATAAAGAGAAAAACCCTAACTTCCATTTTATAGAAGAGAGTGTTTAATAGATTTAGGAAGATTAAATACTTTAATTGAAATGAATTGAAGCCAAGTGCTAACCTGAAAATGCTATAGATCTGAAGAATGATGTTTTTGGGTGTCCACGCTGAGTTTCTGGAAAATCTACAATTGGATCTAGAACACAAATGCAGAGATGAAGAAAATAACAAAAAAAAATTCCGATCTGCCTCAGTTTCAAATTTCACCCTAAAGTGAATGTCACCTTTGACCTAAAATTTCTGATTCTAACCTAGAGAAAAATACCAATTTTGACCCAGATATGAATGTCACCTTTGACCCAAAATTTTTGATTCTGACCTAGAAACTCTGATTCTGACCCAGAAAAGAATGTCGATTCTGACCCAAAATCTCTAACAGAAAATATGTTTCCAGATCCCTATAGTTCGCTGAAAAAGGTATCCAGATCTGCAGTCCAATTCGTTGTTCCGAAGTTGTTCCTGCAAGAAAAATTGTTTATTTTTTGGGGGGAGGGGTTTGCCTTGGTCAAACCCTGGTTTTTGAATTAACCTTGATGTAAGTAGGGATGCGGTTGCTATGGCGTCCTTACTAGATATAAGGACTTGCTTAGGCTTTCCACTAGTGTATTAGGGTTCACTTAGATACCCTATTCTATATAGGATCATAATCCTATCCTTCCCACTACCCCACCTAGTTACAACAAGTTAATTGCTTACTAAATCAATGGTTCTATCTTTCTACCCACCTTGCATATTTACAAAAATCATTTCTTATCGATTAAAAGTGAATGGGGGATATATTTAGATGTTATTAAATCATTTTCCATCTTTTGATTACAAATAAATTGAGTTTAGTGACCCAAACTCTCCAAACTATCCACTTTGTCCCAAATAGGGCTACTAGAATTAGCCCTATTTGAGAGGTTTTCTCCCTTTAAATCTAAACTATCCTTAACAAGGTGATAAATGAAGTTTATATCTGGATACCCTCTATGGAGACCTAAAATATTTTGGAATTCCAAACTCCCCAACTTATCCGTACACTGGAAAGCCACATTTGGCCTAAAATTGAGGGTTTTCAATTGATTTGGACAGTCTCTTCAAGGGTCTCTTATAAACCATAGAAAATATTCACTTGGGAACTTCTCCTTCTGGATTTTGGTTCTTCATAAATACCCCTTGTTGAATCCAAACTTTTATTGAAGCTTTCAATGCATTCAACCCATTGTCTTTTTCCTTCAAGCTCTAATGTTGCCTAGCCGGGTGCTATCAACTTGCCTACGACATCATGTTAAAAATGAAAAAAACTTGTTTCTAGGGCCCTTTCTCCTGCACACACCATATTATAAAATCCCACTCCCATATACAAAAAACCCATAAAATTCCTATGGTGGGAAAGGGAGTGGCAAGCACATCTCCATAAATTCCTCAAACTGGGGCAACAAACTGCCTAGACAAAAAATATTTTTGTAAAACCTATCAAAATGACCTCTTCCTAATTTACTTATTGAATGAAAAATGTTTGCATGTACATTCTCAATAAGGATCCAATTTTAGATCATGGATTTAAATCCATTAACCTTTTCATGCTATTAAAAAGCATCTTGGAGAGCGTCCACTGTGACAGCAGAATAACACTACACAAAATCTCTTCAAAGCATGAGAATATGACCTCCTTTCATCTTGAAATATAAATGAAAAAGAATTATAATAAAATGGGGAATGTGAAATTAATACTAAAACATAGCTTCTAATATATTTTATCCTCTATGCAAGCAAATGACAGTGACACTGTAAAACTGTAAAAAGTGTGACAGTTAGAGAGAAAACCTTTAAAAACATGATTATAATGGACTCAAATCTAACCCTAGCGTGAAGAGAAAATGTGTATCCCTATTTTATTAACAATGATCAATGGATAACACGAGGTTTTTCTCCCTCTTTCACATACATGCAATGAAAAAGCACAAAAACAGTGATATGCTTCAAAAACAAAATTTTATTCATCCAAACTTCTTCCTTGCTATAACAAATGCTATCTAGTGATTTTGAATAGGTTATCCACATTATATATAACATAAAATCATGGATTGAGGTGTTACAAACCATCATTCCTTCTCCTAGCTCAGTCTGCAACATCTTCTTGAGAGTTGTCATGCAAAACTCTAAAATTGTCATAGTAACTTTTTGTCTTTCTGGATTTTCCTTTAAAATGGGACTTGTAATCCTTCTTTGGCATTTATTAGTGCATGATAATGATGTATAAGCATGAATTTTCCTCTGGACCATAATTTTCCCAACTTTTCCCATTTTTAGCACATTTTGGCCAAGTTCACAACTTTGGCAAGAAAATAACAACTCTTGCTAAGTGACTCCAACCTTTGGGATTTGTTCTCCAATTTCTTACATGTGGCATACAACCATCCTCAAAGTCATTTTAAGACAAAAATTAATCTAAGAAACTCTCTTTTCACTCTGGGACTCAATTTGCAACATTAGCAAGAGAGTACACACAACAAACTACTAATCAAACTAACTAGCCATGGATTGACCTAGTCATATCCATCTCAGGGAAAATAAATAAAAATGACCTTCTAAGGTCCAAACAACTCTTGGTACTTGGCTAGAGTAAGTAAATGCCAGGATAAAATAAGCAAAGCAAGAATATGATGGGTTGAGCTAGGTGTACTCCTGCACCATACTCCCCCAAACAAAAGAAAGGTCAATCCATCCTTGGATTGAACATGTTTGAGTCAATGCCCAATTTTTTGAACTCAGATTCTCTGATCTAAGTAGCATCAACATCTTCTTTTTAATGTCATTTGACAAGGTGCTCCATATAGTCTTTATTCCTAGTCTTCTTGTAGACCCTTGAGTCTAGTATCTTTTGAGTTATCATAGATGGAGTTGGAGTTAATTTCAGATCTTTTACCTCTTGTATTACCTCTTGAAGGTTCTCATCAACATCTTGAATGGGTTCTTTGTGTGCTACCAAATCTGCAATGTTGAAAACCAGTAATAACCCAACGTCTCCAGGAAGCTCCACCTTGTATGCATTGTTGCCATACTATGAAAGTATCTTTCATGGACCCAGCCTCTTCATATGTAGCTTGTGAGGAACAAATTTTTGCAGCCTATGTTTTTTCAAGTGTAACATCACGAAGTCTCCAATCTAAAACATAACATGCCTCTTTTTTGCATCCACCTTTGTCTTCACTTTTTCAATATTGTCAATCAAGTTCTTTCTCACACTTTCATGGAATTCTATCATTAAATGAACAAATTCCTCAGCATATCCACTACCATGCATTCCTTCCTTCAATTCTCTAATTTGAAAAATGCCTCTTGGGTGAAAGCCATAAATAATTTCAAAAGGACTCTTACTATTTGATATGTTCATTGTATCATTGTATGCATATTCAGCTTGTCCAATGAGTTAATCCCATGTTTGACCATACGTCTTTGTGAGTCATCTCAAAAAGTTACCTAGACTATGATTTACAACCTCTGTTTGGTCATTTTTCTGTGGATTATAGGCAGATCTAAAAGATAAGTTTGTGCCAAGATTTTTCCATAAGGTCTTCCAAAAATGGCTCATTAACTTAGTGTCCGTGTCTGAAAAAATACTAAGTGGGAGTCCATGGATCCTCACAACTCCACTAAAAAATAATTGAGAAATGTTACAAGCATCATGAATAGTCTTGCAAGGTATAAAATGTGCCATCTGGCTAAATCTGTCCACAACAACATAAATAATTTAATATCCCTACCTTTTTCTTGGGAAACCAACTACAAAATCCATGCTGATGCATCCCCTATTGGAATTATATTGGAATGATGTACTCAGAGGGGAGGAGTGAATCAGTACTTCTAAAACATTTCTTGGTTAGCCCATTTAACCCTTAATCATCAGTTTGTAAATTATCTTATCTAACTATTCATCTTTCATTATGTATATGCAATTATATCATAAGTTCTTTAGTATGTAACCATAACAAAAACATTCATGAAAATAGATAACACATAACACAAGATATGATGTCACAGAAAACTCCTATTAGGAAGTAAAAACTGCGGTGGGGATTGTTACCCAAAAGACTTCACTATGTACAGACAAGAAGGGGCCGGTTAAGGCTTACAATTGGTCACTTCTGATGACCTACCCTGTTAGGAGTATTACACTGGAGACCTATGAAGATCTACTTCATTTGAAGATTTAGAAACACTGTTAAGAGATTTGTAAAGAACGGTTAAGTCCACCTTCTACAAAAGCATTTTAGATGTGATGCACTTGTTAGAATTAAACTACATAAGTCTTTGATTTGATGATGTATGTAATATTTAATTTGTGATAACATATCCAATTAATCTTCATACATATAAGTAATCATCCTTCTATGCTTGAATAATACCTTTATCTGCTCGTCGGTAGCCTCTATGTGTTCTTGACAGCTGATGGGATTTGTTTATGAACTTTGCATGAATTCTACCTTCTGCTCCTTAGATGCTCTTTGTGGCTATCAACAAAAATGAATTCATTCCTCAAAATTGAGTTGAACAACTATTTATACTAGTTTTTTTTTGGATCAATTCTTGATTCATGCTTCACAAGTTAACTCTAGATCCAAGGTTTACAACTTGACCTTGATCTTTAGTTAGATATGTTTTAGATACATTAGGATGCTTTAAAACATTTACATAAAGCTTACTTGTCCCTCAAGTTATGATTTAAAACAAATTAAAAGTCTATAAATAGAATTACATTTCTTTATCCGTCACATAAAACTCAGATCCACTTTTTGCGGGTTCTTTAACTGACTGTCAATTCTGACGGTTGGTTTTCTTGGTCATTGGTGTTCCTTTCTTGAATTGGTCATCGAGTATGCCTTTTCTATTTCGTCAGTTTTGTTCTCAAAACTGTGTCACTGATGATGCTTGTAGTCACTAGTGATGCTTTTCAATTCTATACTTAGCATTTTTCATGACCTTTGTATTCTTTTGGGTATTCTCATTGTTCACCGGTAATACTTGTGGTCTGCTGATAATGCTTGTAGTCCAACGGTGATCTCTGTAGTCTGTTGCTGATCTCTGTCAACTTTTTTCACTAAGTGTACTAATGGAAAAATTAATGTCATCAATCTCCCCCTTTGACATTAGTATCAAAAACATGATATGTGCAACATACTGAGTGTATTAGTATGTACACCTGTGTATACTCCTTCC
>MU225105.1:2818070-2831297 GCA_018584345.1 Thuja plicata | reverse complement strand
GATGAACAAAAATCAACGTCGGTGACTTATTTTGAGGGGCACAATTTATTGAAAAATTAACTACAAGAGACCACATGTTGAACACTTGCTTAAAGAATCAGTGGAAACTTATATTCTCGACTTTTGAGTATGGATTTAATGATTACATTGAATTAACTAAGTCTATAGAAAGGAGGTTAGTCTCAAGGCACGGTCACCATGATTAATTCTTGTGAAGGGAACTGTGGGATATAATGTGTACTGTATGGATATCATTGTCAAGTAGTGAATATTATTAAAAATTAATTATTATTTGTTCTATTTTAGCCAGCAGAACATGTATTCTATATGTACTAATTAAAATATTGAACTTTGACTATTGAGCTCGACTATTTATAAGTATAGCTATATGTCCAAGATATACTAATCTTCAAACAATTCAATGTAGGCTTTACTCTATCAATTATATCCTTTTCTATTTACTTGAAATTTAGACAAAGGAAAATATAAGCTTTAGAATTCTTATCGATCAATCATACGTTTTTCTGCATCCATTCTATGGCACTCACATTGAATAATATATTATTTGAATAATATGAGTGATGGACTTTATATAACAAATCCACTAACTTCTTACACTAAATCTTGGGGGGTTGTTCAACCACCTTTATTCTTTCCAAGTCCTATTTTCACTCCTAAATTTGTGTGTGAGATGTGTTTTTTGGCTAGATAAACCATTGAGTGTATGTGATATGAGGAATCACTTAACATGTGATACCAAGTTTTAGATGTCATCTAACTCATGATATAAGGAATCACCTAACACGTGATACCAAGTTTTACATCTCACCTAACTCATGATTTGAGGAATCACCTAAGACATGATACCAAGTTTTAGATATCACCTAACTCGTAATATGAAGGATATAATATGCTCGAAAACATTACATTCTCTTATATACCCTTATTATGGTATGTGCACTGACATTACATCATATAATGTCTACGATAATGAATCATGACACATCCATGAATCAAGATGATATCAAGTAAACATGATATCAACATTACAAGATCATCACCTTATAATGTTAACTATAAGTGTTCATTAAATAAAAAGTCATCACTTTTTAGCAATGTACACAGGATGGGTGGGACCATAAATTTATACAGTCACACATATGACAAAATAAGTTTACCCATTAAACATATTTATTATATTAGTACAAATCAAAATTTTACATTTCAACCTTAGCAATATGTTTCCTGAAGTGGTTTAGTAAGGATATCTATTATTTGATGTCTTGTACTAATATCTTCCAACTGAATCACATTCTTGTGTACCATGTCTCTCACATAGTGGTAAGGATTATCTATATTCTTAGATTTGTCATGAAATACTAGATTCAGTAATATCTTGATGCAAATTTGGTTATCACAGTGGATGATAGCCAATTTTAGTGGTTCGCCGAATAATCCTATAATTAGTTTGTTGAGCCATACTTCTTCTCTAACAGTCATTGATGTTGTGATATATTTAACCTCTGTAGATATTTTTCCGCTGAAGACTCTTTACTTGTAATCCATGATATCATAGTCGATCCTAAACTGAAGTAACACCCTGAGGTGGTCTATCGATTAGTCACACTTCTAGCCCAATCTGAGTCAGTAAATCCATAAAGATCTAATGCAACCTTTTCATATTTGAGTCCATAATTTAGACTACCTTGAAGGTACCTCATTATATTCTTCACAACTACAAGATGTATTTCCTTAGGCTCACACATGAATTGGCTGAAAAGATTCACTGCATAACACATATCTGGTCTAGTGTTGACCAAATGCATCAATGATCTAATCATCAGTTTATGGAGAGTGGGATCAGCTGACTAAGGATTTGTTGCTAATTCCTTCAACTTGTGAATATTTGTCTTCATGGGTATTGACATCAGTGTGCAATTCATCATGCAAAATCTCTTCAATATATCAATGGTGTACTTTCCTTGGTTTAGGATAATGCTATCTGATTTCTGCCAGATTTCTAAGCCAAGGAAGTAGTGCAGTAGTCGTAACTCCTTCATCTAAAATTTTGAGGCTAGTTCCTTCTTGTAATAATTAATGAGATGATCATCTCCTATAATCAACATATCATAAACATATAATATTAACATTAACATAGCACCTTTTCTTTTCTTGAAGTAGAGGTTTGGGTCTGCATTATTTTTGGAGAATAATAATCTCATAAGCTAACTGTCAATTCTCTCATACCAGGCTCAGGAAGTCTTCTTAAGTCCATAAAGGGCTTTCTTTAACTTACACACATGTGTTCTTGAATTATGGATCTCAAATCCTTCAGGTTTCTCCAAGTAGACCTCTTCTTCAATAGTTCCATTTAGGAATGCGGTCTTAACATCCATCTGATGTACTTTCCATCCTTTGGCAACTCTAATGGCTAGAATAATGTTTACTAAAGTATATCGGGCAACTAGAGAAAAAGTTTCTTCATATTCAATTCCTTATTTTGGTTAGAAACCTCAGGCTACGAACCTTTCTTTGTACTTTTCTATACTACCATCAGTAGCATGCTTGATCTTGAACAACCATTTTTAGGAGACGCCTGATTTCACTTTAGGTCTGGATATAATTTCTCATACATCATTCTTCAAAATGGACTGATATTCCTCTTCCATGGTATCTTTCCATACTTGCTTCTAAATATCTTCTGAAACATTTGCAGGTTCTAACTTTGAGAGATCACTCATTAGGGCTACGTAGCTAGATAATCATGTGGGTCTTTTACTCTCTCTAAAAGTTCCTATAGGAGCTCCATAGGAATTTTCTTCTTCTATTATCTTATTTTCCTAGAGAGATCTCTTCTAAGGATTTTTCAAGGATGTGCTTGATTCTTCATTTTCTTCTTCCTCAAGATACTCGCTCTGAATCTTAGGTGCAGTTTCCTTTTCTTATTCTATAGGAGAAGTTTGCATTTCTGGATCAACAAAGTTTCTAGCTCTTGTGAAGTCTATATCCTCCTCAAAAATTAAATCTCTTCTTAGTTCAATTTATTTCTGACCAAACACATGTACTCAGTAAGATTTTGAGGTTTCACTGTAACCTACAAAAACACCCTTTTTTCCTAAAGGTTCTAATTTTGTTCTTTTCTCTTTGGACACATGTATGTTTACAAGAAACCCAAATATCCTTAAGTATTGATGTCTGGTTTTGTACTATTGAAAACCTCTTTAGGAGTTTGATTATCAATATGAGAGTGTAGACATCTATTTTGTATGTATATTGCAGTATTAGAGGTTTTTTCTCAAAGATAAGCTTCTATATTTTGATCAAGAAGCATTGCCTTGTAAGCTTCTACAATGGTTCTATTTTTCCTTTCAACAACCCCATTTTTCTTGTGGATTGTAAGGGGCAGTGAACTCCCTCTTAATCCCAGCGTCTTTACAAAATTCTTTAAACATATATGATGTATATTCCCTCTCGTGGTCTGTCCTTAAGGTTTTTATTTTTCTTCTAGAGGAGTGTTTAGTATGGGATTTTAATTCCCTAAATATTTTAAGGATCTCCTTATATTCTTTACATTTAATGAAATAGATCCAAGAAATCCTTGAGAAATCATCAGTAAAGATTACATAATATAGAAACCCTCCTAATGAAGAGACAAACATGGGCCCACAAAAAACTGAATGGAGTAATTCTAATACATTATTTGTTTTTCTAGAACTATTCTGAAATGATCCCTTAGCATTATTACCTAAGTCACACCCCTTGCATGCCCTGGAGTGGTATTATTTAAGTTTTGGTAATTCTATGACTAATCTTTCCATGGAAGATAAGGATCTAAAATTTAGGTGTCCTAATCTTCTATGCCATATTTTAATAGAGTCTACAATTTCATGGATAAGAGGTAGATTTTGTTATGTACATAGCTCGTACACAAAACCTTGTCTCGTACCTATGGTTATTTCTTTCTTAATAGTAGAGTTATTTGGCCATGCAAATACTTTATCATCTATGAAGGTTACCCTATATCTATTATCTTCAACTGCAGATATGGAGACTAAATTTATTTTGATACCTGGAACAAACAATACAACCGTGAGCTGAATACAGATTCCTGACTTTGGTTTAATGGTGCAAGTTCCAATACCTTTAACTATATGTGCAGAGTCATCTCCAATAGTTGCTTCCTCATTGGTTTCTTCACCATGGAATCTAATAGTTCCCTAAATCCAGTAGCATCTCTTGAGGAACAACTTTATATGACCTAGGTATTTTTATTGGAGACTTAATTTGAAAGTGTGGAGTAGATTACAAACTTATTGGATTCATTCTCTTCCTTAGTCTTCTTTACCTTGGAAAATGAGGCTTGATGCTTTCTGTATGGAAAATTTACTACATAGTGTCCATACTGATCACATCTGAAACATTGTACCTTTGACATATATTTCTTGGATTTACCATTCCCATGATAGTTTTTTCATTTTCTTGAATTGTTTCTACTTTTCTTTCTTCTAGGAATTTATATTTAATACATGATAATCTTCATCAATGTTTTTCCTCTTGATTCCTTGCTTTGCTAGTCTTGATTCTCCTTGAAGATAATATGATCTTAGCCAGTCAATTTTTGTAAATTTAGACCTAGCACTGATCCCTGAAACAAACGTCTCGCAGGAATCAGGTTGACTATCTAAGGAAATTAATGATAATTCCTTACATTCTATTTTAGATTATCTAAGGAAAGTATAATTTGATTGATTTGCTTTTGTTCATACTTATATGGTTAATCTCTCTATTTAGGGCTAAGGTCTTGCTAGCACTAATTATTTCAAAATGTTTACAAGTTTTTTAAATATGTGATATGTCATTTCATATTTTGTCAAGAGTGGTACAATATGATCTCCGACTCCATCAATTATGATTTTTAGGGCCTTATAATTTCTTTCAGTCCATGTAATTTTCTCTAGATCATTCTCTGATTCTATCTTGTCTTCTTCTACGAATGACTCAAATTTATTTTATTTTAGTGTCATTAGTATTCTGATCTTCCATGATGAAAACTTATTTCCTCTTTCAAGCCTATCCTAAAATCTAATAACACTTTTTATGGAAATATGATGAGCTATAAATTGTATTTAAATGTATTAAGTTTGAAAGCTTCTTGAATCTTGTTTAACTTGGCTCTGATACAATGTAAATGAAATTCAAACTTATATTCAAATGATAATGATATCTTTTGTATCCCTTTTATTTCTTTATGAATATATTGTGATTATATAAGCTTGTAATTAACTTATTTTGTATGCAGATTGCTGAATATACTATGTTTGATTTCAATATGTTTCATCCAACTACCATTTCACATATATGTGTAAGAAAAGGTTACAGTCACGTGAACGATAATCCATGAATCATTAATTAGTCACGTCTTATCATTGACGTGACTCTTCATAGAAAACAACTCATTGTTAATATAAATTGATATTGAATCGTTATCACATAAGCTGATAACACTATCGGTGATAACATAACAATTTTTATTGTGAGTTAAAGATAAAACTGTCTGCAACCTTGCTACCCAAAAAGATTTTTTGAACTACTACAATTGTAAAAATTGCATGGGGGGAACCTCCCCCCCATCCCAGGGACCCTACACCCGACCTAATCTCTGGAAAAGGTAATTCAGATTCCCTACCACATCCTGCTCCCAAGGCTGACTGGAAAGGTGTGCTGGTTGGGACCCAGGTGGAATTCGACCTCACCCTAATGCTCGCTATCCTAACAAAGGAAGGAACAAAGACCACTCTCCCTGAATTTGTTGTTGAAAAGAGCACAAAGGAGCTTAATCTGGCTCTGGTGGGACTGTTCTTCAATTTTTTCCCCTCCATTGACATGGTTCGAATATGTGTAGGAAACCAATGGAAACTAAAGGGGAGTGCAATGGTGTCAGCCATGCCTAGAGGCCTCTTTCTCTTCCGCTTCATGGCTGTTGAGGATCTGTCTTTCATCCTCTCTAGATCTTGGCTCTATGGGAAACACCTTCTCACCAAGGCCAAGTGGAAACAAGGTTTTGACCCCTCTGTGGATCTTGGCAGGATGGCGTCTGTCTGGGTCCATCTCCCTAGTTTTCCCCTTGAGTTCTGGGATGAGAAAGTTTTTCGATGGATAGGCAACTCATTTGGGCACTACATTTTAGCAGATCTTTTAACCCTCTCTAAATCCCATTTGGTTTTTTCCCATTTTTGTGTGAATGTCTGTATTAATAAGACTCTTACTAACTTCTTCATTCTCAAATCTAAGCTAGGGAAATGGACACAAGCTATTGTCTATGAGAATGCTACCCTCTTTTGTGAATGCTACAACTTGAAGGGCTACATGAGGAAGGATTGCAAGGCCCCCAAAAGGCCTGAACCTGAGCTAAAGAAAGCTTCTCTAGTGATGAAAGCTTCAGAGATTCCCTCAGCATCGCTCCCCCCACCCCTAACGGGAGATGCTTGTAGAAAAAAAGGGGTTGTTGAGACTATGACTCAGGGCTGTGATCCTGTTTCTGGGACGATAGAGGTTGTGTCAGGTCTGGAAGAGGGGGAAATACCCGCAGGAATTGTGTAGGAGAAAACCATAGTTGAGGAGATCAAGCAATGCAATACCACGACCCTTGCAACCCTCTTGCAAGTGGTAACCAACCCCGTCATCCCCAGCTTGGGTTTGGAAAACCCACCTTTTTTCTAGCCCAAGCTTGGCGCTTGTCTAGAAAAAACTCAATGTATGTACAAACTCCATATCCAAAGGCCCTCCATCACCCCCTATGATGTAAGTTGTTCTCAATCCTTTGAATGAGGGTTCCCCGGTGGCCCTAGTTAGCTCCACAACCTTAGGAACCATGATGAATGGGGACTGGGAATAGAAAAATCAAAGTAAAATGACCTGGGAAAAGAGAGTGGATGTGGGAGTAGACACCAAACTGGGATGGCCGATGGACAGAGCCAGAAGACAAAGGAGCACAATAAAGGAGATTGTTGTAGGAAGAAAACAAACCCTGGACCTCAACCAAAAAGTTAAGAAATGATTGTTCTACCATGGAACATTAGGGGACTCAATAATCCCCAGAAACAACTAGTTGTTAAACATTACATTTTTTATTATAAAATTGACATTTTGTTAATTCAAGAAGTTAAAATGTCCGAAGATAACTTTGAGGCATTAGCAGGAAGACTCTAGCCTGGGGCCAATTTTTTCTACTCTGAGGCTCAAGGAGCTTTGGGAGGGATTGCCACCCTCTGGAACCCTTCCAAAGTCAAGGGTGTTGCTCATAGTTTTTCCCACAACCACCTGACTTTAGCCTTCACTTCCCCGCTAGAGACTTGGATTTGTTTTAAAATTTATACCCCACATTCTCGACAGGGAAGGTTGAGGGTTTGGGATGAGCTAAAGATATCCATGTCCATTCTTCAAGATTCCAAGATCATGGTTGCGGGAGACTTCAACTCTCCCATGTTTCCCTCTGAGAAATGCAAAGGTATTATGGACTATTCTGAAAGCATGGGAGACTTGGCAAGATTTGTGGGTGAATTTGGTCTTTATGATGTGGAGCTGAGGGGAAACCCCTTCACTTGGAATAACAATAGGAAAGGTATTCACCTAATTAAGGTCCATTTTGATTAGTTCCTTCTTTCTTCCACCTCGGACCTAGGCGCCACCTCCTCCCTGGCTGCCCTTCCCAGAACAACTTCAGACCAAAACCCCCTTCTCCTCAAATGGGTGGATGTTAGATATTATTACCCAACTCTCTTTAGATATGAGATTATGTGGGCCTCCCACCCTTGTTTCCGCAATAAGGTTCAATATTGGTGTACTCCGGTCAAAGGTTCGGCAATGTTTAGGGTTGTTACCAAGCTTGAGATTATTAGAGAGGAGGTTAAGGGATGGAGAAAACACACCTTTGGTGAAATTTTCCATACCAAAAAGACGCTAAATAAGAAACTTGATTCTCTCCAAGGAAAAATGGCAAGGGGTGACATTTCAGAGGAATTACACTTGGAGGAAGAAAATACTAGGAAAAGCTGGAAAAATACTTTGGCCAATGAGGAAGTCTTCAAGAAGCAAAGATCCAGGGTCTAGTGGCTTAAGGAGGGGGATCGCAACATGGCTTTCTTCCATCAATTGGCCTGTAAGAATAAAAAATAAGCTCCATCATGAAACTCCAGAACCCTAGGGGAGTGGAGATTTCAGACCCTATCCAACTTGGAGGGCTAGCCACTGATTACTTCTCTAGTATTTTCACCAATTCATCCCCTTGGGACCTGGTTTCTCTACAGGAAAATCTCATTGCGTAGCTCCCCAGGGACATCACGGTTGAGGATAATGATATACTCTTGTCAAGGGTATCGGATGAGGAGGTTCATAAGGTGGTCTTCTCCATAGGAGATTACAAAGCTCCTGGTCTAGATGGTTTCCCCACTTCTTTCTTCTAAGAGTATTGGGATATTGTTAGTTATGATGTCATTCATGCAGCTCGGGAATTCATCAGATGCAAAAAAATATTAAAGGAACTCAATGAAAATTTTATTGTTTTGGTCCCTAAGTGTGCGGAGCTAATTGTCATGGAGGATTTTAGACCCATAAGTCTGTGCAATAATTTGTATAAGGTCTTTCCCAAAATCTTGGTTAATAGAATCAAACTCCTTCTTGACAAAATCATTAGCCCCAAATAGAAAGGTTTTGTTCTTGGCAGAAAAATTATGGATGTTGCCATGACCACCCATGAAATCATCCACTCCATTAACCATAGTAGAGATGCCGGGATGGCCCTCAAGCTGGATGTCTCTAAAGCTTATGACAAAGTCCATTGGACTTTTCTCTACAAAGTCTTGGTTGCTTTCAAATTCTTTGAAGAATTCATAGACCTT
Source organism: Thuja plicata (assembly GCA_018584345.1). NCBI lineage: Eukaryota > Viridiplantae > Streptophyta > Pinopsida > Cupressales > Cupressaceae > Thuja > Thuja plicata. Next base: position 2,822,400 of record MU225105.1, on the reverse strand, counting down.
ATTAAGTGTTTCTTGGAGACTGTGAGGTTCTCGGTGTTATTCAATGGTAAACATGGAACCAAATTTTACCCTCATAAAGGGCTCTGCCAAGGGGACCCCCTGTCCCGCTACGTCCTCATCCTCCTTGCCAAAGTTCTTGGACGGAACATGATGGAGAAGGCCCGCACTAGAGAAATTGTGGGGATTAAGATGACCACCACTCTGCAACCTCCTATCCTATAGTAGTTTGTCAATGATACCTTCTTATTTGGAGCCTCCTCGATTAGAGAAGAAGCTAAATGAAAACAGCTGTTGGACAATTATGCAAAAGCCTCGGGTCAACATATCAACTATCACAAAAGCCAGATCTTCTTCAACACTGAGGAATTGGTCCAGAAAAAGATATTGAAGATTTTGGGTTGCCAGGCCAACAAACTTCCAGCCACTTATCTTGGTCTCCCACTGACAGTCAAAGACGTTAAGAACAACTTTTGGAATTCTATTCTTGAAAGAACCTGAAAGAAACTGGCAGGCTGGAAAGGTAAACTCCTCAAAAATGATGGTAAGCTTCAACTCCTTGCTTCTTCTCTCTGGGGAATTCCAGTCTATTTTTTGTCCATTTTTCAAATATCTGGTTTCATGGCTGACAAGTTGGAAAAGATCCAATGCACTTTCCTCTGGTCGGGATCGGGAGAGAAGAAACGCATCCAGCTAGTCTCTTGGGATATTGTTTGTCTCCCCAAGACCTTAGGGGGACTGGGGCTAAGGAAAATCTACAACCTCAATAGAGCCCTGCTCTCTAAGGTTGCTTGGACAATGATATAGGGAAATGATGACTGGTGCAGAATCATGGAAGCTAACTTATGGGATGGGTGCCTGGACTTTTGGGGGGCTCTAAAATCTAGAACAACATCCTCAAATGTAGGAGTATTATAGAAAAAGGAGCCATCTAGTCGTTGGGTAATGGACATGACATCAGATTCTAGGATGACCCCTGGCTGCTTGATTCCATTCTGGGGAACTCCCATTTCTCTTAGTTAAAGAATGTCCTATCCCTTAATGTTGGTTCCCAGGTCTCCAACTTCATCTCTAATGGAAAGTGGATTAATCTCCTCCTGCACCTCCAGCTCAGACCGGATGTGACCATCCTTGTTTCTAAACTCAGGGAACTCTTTTTGTTGATCTGTGTCCCTCTGAGTGATAGACCTGATAGATTTCTCTAAAGACATACTCAACATGGTAGATTCTATGTCAAATCATCTTATGGACTGCTTATCAATGAATGGGTTGATGTTTCTTTTTGGAGGAAGGTCTGGCAGCCACAATTAATCCCAATGTCAATTTTTTTTGGTGGACTACCCTCCATTGGAAAATCCTCACACTTGACAACTTTACTAAACATGGGTTTAGCCTTGCGAACCGTTGCTGCCTTTGCAAGAAAGATGTCAAAAGCTCTAATCATATCATGCTCCACTGCAATTTTGTTGATGAGGTTTGGTAGGAGATTCTCTCAAGACTCAACCTCTAATGGGTGTCTAATCGCAACATCCAAGACAATCTCCTTGAGTGGAAATCATTGTCTAAGCACTCGATGATCAAAATCCTCCAGAACCAAATCCCACCAATTTTATGTTGGGTCATCTGGAAGGAACACAACAATAGGATCTTCAGAGAGACCGAAATCAATCCTAAGGAGGTCTTCAATGTTGGCTTGAGACTCATACAAGATAACCTGCTAGTGGGGAGCTAGAAAATCCCTTCTTCACTCCCCATCAATTTTGATTTGAAGATTGCCAAGGCCTGGGGTCTTGGCAAGGGGTTTGACAGATTTGATAGCTCTAAACTTATAGCCAGAAAAGCTACTTTTTGGGCCCCTCCCTAGGACAACTGGTACAAATTCAATTTTGATGGGGCTTCTTGGGGTGGCAGACAGGTGGGAGGGGGAACTATAAGACACCAATGGGGGAGACTAGTTTTCGCATATGCTGGCCCCATTATTGACAACTTGGTTAATCAGGCTAAGGCTATGGCACTCCTACGGAGATTAAATTTCACCCTGAACTGTGGTTGCACCAGGATTGAAATTGAGGGGGAATCAAAGGTCATTATTGATGCTATTAGTGGTTATTCCTTGGCCGGATGCCGGATTGAACCTAATTTTTTGGATTTCCAAGGGCTATTACTTCACTTTATTTAGTCCACCATAAAGCATACTTATAGGGAAGGAAATTATGTCGCTGATTCCATGGTGGTTGTGGGATTGCTGACGGATGGCTTACATTGCTGGGATGCTGCTAATCAGCTACCAAAAACCACTAAGGACTTGCTTGGGTGGGAAATGAGCGGATGTAACAACAACACCTGTGATGTTTGAAAATCAAAATTTGAATTGGGCGCTAAATGGAAGACCCCAAAACAATTACCATTTGTGCTTGCCCGGTTTCCACATATGGATAGGCCACGTGGCCATTGATAGTTAGATCTATTTTTGGCAGAGGAGGTGGATTTATTGTGTCACCCTATCCATAAAGTGTCATAAAGTATTTTTATGTGATCAAAGATTTAGGGTGATTATTAAAGGATTTGGAGAAGATTGTTTTGATTGTAATTATGGTTTATGATGCCGCTCACATGTGCTAACCTCGGTGGTGACCTTAGCAGATATTTTTGTGCCTAATGAAAATTATTTTAGGGGGTTTTCATACATGAAAATATAGATGCTTAAAGGCCGGTTATTACCCTATTTTTTCCACTTCATGCAACGACTTAGATTTTTCTCTTGCTTTGGTTTTTTATGGGTTTCTGCTGAGAAAGGTTTCGATTCTCTCTGGGTCTGGAATTCTTGGGTGAAGACTACTCAGAACTACTTTGCAAACATCGGAGGGGACCGCCATAGGATTGATCTTGATAAAATCAAGGAATAATTCACCTCCGACCTGATGGTGATGTAATTTTGCAAGGAGAGTGGGATTTTGCCATTTATGAAATCTTTGGTTGGGCATGACGAGGTGATTTCTCACCAATTTGTGAAAAGCTGGAGCGAGAGAAGAGTTACAATTAACGGAATCACCTTTGAGATCAATGAGAACATGATTAGAAAAGGCATGGGCATGGTAACCACGGGCAAAAACTGGGAAAAAACAATCAAAACCCAGGCCAGAATAGAGTTCGACCAGTTCTTTGCAAATGATGAAAAACCTGTGTCTAAGAATGAGGGTTATAGCATGGTGGATCTTCCAGAATTCTGGCCGAAGATGTGTAAGGTCGTGATGAAATATTTCACCTTGGAGGGTAGGTTTGGTACTTTCTACAACTATCACCTTCCCTTTCTTAATCATCTTAGGCATACATTGTTAATTGCAATGCCTTTTTACCTTCTGCATTCTCTTGAGAATATGGTGGTGGCGGTCAATGTGGCCATCTCTCTAGGAAAAAAACCCATTTTCCTGCATTAGGGGCTTATCTTTAGGATTTACCACTTCCACTAGGCCCTCTACCCTCTACCCATTGTGGAAATTACCCAAATGGCTCAACAGAATCAGTCCACGTCTATCTCCCTAAACCAAGTCATTCCCTTGCCTTCAAACTCCATTGGTGGTTCTACCCCTACGGTTAGCCGTAATTCCTCTGGTATCCGCCTGACCCCTACTCCCCGTAGGGGAAGCAAGCACGACCTTACTTTGGAGGACTCTCCCCAGCCTGCTAAAAAGGGCAAAAATATTTATATTAACCTGGACTGCCCCCTAAAAGTTGACCCTCTACCCACCAGTACCTGCCGGTCTTCCCAGCTTGCCAAAGAAAAAGGGAAACAAGCAATGAAGGAGCTCTTTGACTGGGAAGGAGTATGAGATGGGGTGCTACCACATTGCAGACCCCAAGCCCTATTTTTGGACCAGTTGTTCCTATTTTAAGATTAAGACTTTTTTAAATAGCCCTGTGTGGCTTCATATTTCTTTTTGGCTGCATAACTCTGATACTGTTAATTTTGAGACACTTTCCCCTGCTGGTTCAGCTTTTCTGTTGTGGTTTTTGATAGAGGTAGATAGTATACTTGTTTTACTACTGCTCATGGTCATGATTTAATATGTTGTTAAGTTTGTCCTATTAGCTAATTTGTACCTCGAGTCAGCACCCTTTTGTTGCTGCTAATATAAAAAACATAACAATTTTGATATTTAAACTGATTCTATTTAGTATTCATTGTAAGTCGATAGTCATATATAAATCAGTGATCATCAATTTATCATTAATGATAATCGATGGTTATCGATCTATCACTAATGATAATTGATGATCATCAATTCATTACCCATGATAATCGATAGTTATAAGATGCATATATATATATATA
>MU225105.1:2799804-2818010 GCA_018584345.1 Thuja plicata | reverse complement strand
TATATATATGTGTGTGTGTGTGTGGGTGGTCCCACAATAGTGTCCCACTTTTTTGAACATCCTGATTTTTGCTGAAATTGCACATTTTTAAGAAAATATGTTGATTTAAGCCTTGAGAGGTCCCATTTGAAGGACTAAATTCAAAATGGATAGATAAAAGCCTCTTGGATAAAAATCCCTTTGGTATAATCCCTCTACTCCTCACTCACACCTATAATTGAGTCTCCTTTGAACCCATAAAAATGCTAACAAAAAATCACTTTGACATTAACTTTTTGTTGGATAAAATAAATTCATTTCAAAAAACCAAATATAGGATGATAGTACTCCGACAAAGCTTTCCAATTATTATGAGTTATATATATGTTGAGTTTATTAAGACTTTTATTTTTAAGTTTTACTAAACATAGGTTGTCTGACCATTTAGCGACTTCTTTGTTCGATGCTTCTAGAAAAATAGTAAATTAGGAAAAAAAATTTATGAAAAATATGTAGGAAATAGGTTTTTATGTTAGCTTTCTATCAAAAAAAGAATAAATTAATTTCGATATATAGAGATAGAGTTAGAGCGATCAAAGTGAACCTATGTCCAAATTATAATTAATGTCACTTCATAACTCAATAAACTATTAAATATTCAACCAAATTGAATGAAACTAAATTTATTCCCTAGATATTTGTGTTACAAACCTAAATTCAAAATAATTACGTTCTTATCAATTTTATAAAAAAAGTTATGTTGATCAAAGTGAGTGTCACTCCTGAAAAATCCTGATTTTTCACAAAACTAATTTTTGTCTAACTTTGACACAAAGATCAACATTCTGAGAAATAATTCACTTTCGAACAGTTGTTGCCGCAAAACTATTATGAATTTTAAGATGATGTAAACTAGAGTCTTTAATAAATTTATTTCTAGTTTCTAAATATATTTTAAAAAAAATTAAGATTCATTTAAATTCATTTTTCCTTCTTTGAAAAGTGGTTTTTGTGTAAAAACTATGTTTTTAAAAAGTGACTGTCACTTGGATTAGCATAAATTTTTGTTTAAAATATGATAACGATGTAATTATTTCAAGACTATATTTATAACTTCAATATCTAAGGGATGCAATTGGTTTCATTCATTTTGGGTCAATATTTCATAGTTTATTAGGTTCTAAAGTGATAGTAACTGTAATTTAGACATAAGGTCACTTGGATCGCTCTAACTAGATCTGTGTATATTGAAATTCATTTTTTATTTTTTTATATAGAAAGGTGAAGCACATACTCTTTTCCTACATATTTTATATATATATATATTTTATAATTTACTATTTTTCCCGAAGCCTTGAAGAGACAACTTGTTGAATGACCAAACAACTCATACTTAGTTAAAGTAATATTTGAAAGTGACGATGAACTTAATATGTATTAAAATTATATTCATTAGAAAGATTTTTTTCAATAGCATCATTTGGCATCATGTGTTTCAGAAAAGCATCTTCTTTGGTCCTTGTCCCAGGCCTTGAAAGGCAATTTTTTAGGCTTTTATTTTTTCTATGAGAAAAATGTCAATTTAGGGGTCTCTGCGTGAAGCCATCTGAGGGGCTTTGTGTGAAGGGTCTTCGTGTGAAGACTCATATGTGAATATTCTGGAAAGAAACACCCCGCCAGAATTTTACCCAACCTACTTCATGTGAAGTAGGTCAACTAATTGTGAATTTGTTTTTAAAAAAAAATTAGAATGGTGTAAATGTAAAGTTTTTTATTTCAATTTATTACCGAATTGCAATAAGTTAATTTTATTTTTCTATTATTAATCAATTTTTACAAAGGCATTTTGTGGAGAAGGATTGCAAATTCTATTTTTTCAAAGGCATAATGTTGGAGACGAGAAATATTAGATCAAAGTATTTTTTTGAAGAAGAGAATTTTTATTATCGATCTTTTGGAAGACATTTTTTGGAGAGAAGAAATGGGGAACAAGAAGGGAAGACAAATTAAATCTACTATAAAAATGTCACCTAGTACCGAACAAAGAAATCATGAAGCTGCATTGGCATATTATCATAAAACTAAAGAATGTGAAGGACAAGATGAAGTAGGAGGGTCAAGTCAAATAATTTTACATTGAAGAAGGGTCAGGATCACTCCCTATGGAAGCTCCAGCAATTGATGTTGGAAACGGATCAGGACCACATGCTCCTATTGGTATGGATGGACTTATAAATTTAGCTCAAAATGTAAAGAGAAATATTAATTATAGAAACTTAGATCATTTACTTACAATGGATGTGGAGAATTTGAGATCACTTCCTAATGTTAAACCCTTAAGTATTTCTAAGAAGAGGTCAATGAATAGGAGAGAAAGAGATATATTGGCTAAATTTTAAAATTTTGAAACACTTGAACAAGCTGAATTTCTTTTAGTTGTACTTCTAAACAAAAATTTGCAAGGGGCATTAAAATTACAGGGTATAGACGCAACATCAAAGAAGAGAAATTTTTTTGACATGCAAACTGATATGATTGAAAATCTTATGAAAGGTTTGCACCAGGTAGGTAAGTGATCTTGAACTAAAGATAATACCATTACAAGAAAAGTTATGTTGACAACCATTGTAGGTAACAATATGCTCCAAAAAAGACAAATATCTTCAGTTTCATCTCGCATTGGTTTTAGTAGGAAGAAAATATCACAATATTTTAATAAGAGAATTTTTTTGGATGATAGAACCTTGAAAGGAAATTGGGAAAGAATTTTTAGAGCTCCTCATTTTGATAGGATTGATGTAGGAATCAAGAGTTTGGTCACATTATTTTGGAATGATAATGCACATCCTTCATCAAATAGTAGAGATGTTATCATACATAGAATTTCAGCTAATCAATATGAATATCATATGAAACTTTGGTTGGACACAACACAACATGAATGTATGTGTCATTTTGTAGTTCAAATCCTAATATAAAGATTTGGAAAACATTGTTTGAAAGATTGAAGCCATATTATATCAGGACAAAAAAAGTGTTTGAAACTTGTTATTGTCATTATCATATTGAATTTGATCTTAACTATCAGGTTTTTCAAAAAAATTTCAAGACACTTATGCTTTTGACAATGCTCCTCCTAGTAGATGAAGTGAGTTCATCTCATCCATTTTATATGACATGTTCTGATTTGACTCTTCTTCCTTTGAACATATCAAATGAATTATAAGGGAGTTCATATAAAAAATTCACATGATGTTGTTGAATGGTGTAATACACATTTCACACCAAATGAGAATGACATGTCATCAAGAATGACTCAAGAGGTACCACATAGAAAAGTTTGGGAGATAAACGGTATGCACACATTTTTAAATTATTCATGTGTGCATGACATATATTTATTCAAGTGTTTAAATTTTTTTATGTATTATTTAATCAAATTATATTTATATAATGTATTATATATGCATTTTTCAGGTGTGGATAGTAAAATTATGCATGGTTGGAAGAGGATATAAAAGATGTTATCTTTTCATTCATTTATGAGTACAAACTATCACAATTAGACATTGAACACTCGGGACTACTCATGCTTTTGTTGTCATTGCATTGCTGACAATTATGAGGAATTCATGATCCATCAAGACCGTGGATATGTAGGTGCATGGAATCTAGTGCCACTAGTTGGTTATTATTTATTACGTTATACTGCAGAGAGGATGAAGGTACTTGAACATCAATAAAGTGATGGAATGTTGTTCCCCATAGGTTTGTATATGTTTTACATCAATATATTGAACTCAATTTGTAAATTTGTAAATTTAGCTTGTTTAAATTTATATTGTTAAAATTTGTGACTTGCAGGTTTAGTTGTTTTAGAGGGAACATATTTCAAGCAAATCAAGGTAATTCAACATGGTATTCACTTTTTTGATTACCAACCAGACAAAAAGGTGTTTCAATATAGTCACCTAGTAGTTTCCATCTCCATGTTTCTCCATGTAGTTAAATCTTAACGTGGACATTGTAAGTGGGGACTAGATAGTGAGGATAATTAGAGAATATTACATGTTCTCTACAAAAGGTCTGAACCACTTGAGTTGGTCTAAAAAGTATAATATGCATACTTTTTTCATGTGTTAGGACCTACTTGATATCTCTGGATTAAATGCACTATACTTTGTTGATATATTTAAACATATGATGGACTATAATTTGTTGATATATGATGGACCTATTTGATGGTTCAATGGTTTTAATATGTATAATTTTACATGTGTGATTTTATATATATGCTTGTATACATATGGTTTTTATAGATTGCATATTAGTTAAAGATTCCCTTAAGACATTAGTTAGAACATTAAAACATGATGAAATTAGTTATACTACTTATGACATGTTAGTTCTAGAATGAGTTTGAATAGTTATTGTTAATGATTTTAATATATTTATATGTATGATTTTATGTAAGTTTGAAATATATTAGTTGGCTAACTTATATTCCATTAGTTACATATTAACTTGTTATTTTTTATGATATTAATTAGAGCCCCTTAAGACCTCCGCTTAAGACATTTGTTAGATTACTAATGACATTAGTTAGATTACTTATGTATGATTTTATATATTTTCTTGTATACATGTATGTTTTTATATGTATGCTTTGATTGTTCAACGACCTTATGTAAGTTTGAAATATATTAGTTTATAAAATTATATTCCATTAGTTACATATTAACTTGTTATTGTTTATGATATTAATTAGATCCCCTTAAGACATCCCCTTAAGACCTCCACGTAAGACATTTCTAATATTACTAATGACATTAGTTAGATTACTTATCTATGATTTTGTATATATGCATATCAAATCATCTAATCAAACCATCTAATAAAACCATCTAATCAAATCATATCATCTAATCAAATGAAACCATCTAATCAAATAATATCATCTAATCAAATTAGACTATCTAATCAAATCATCTAATCAAATAATACCATCTAATCATATCATATCATATCATATCATCTAATCAAATGAAACCATCTAAAAAAAAATCTAATCTAATCATATCATCTAATAAAATAAAATCATCTAATCAAATCATATCATCTAATCAAATGAAACCATCTAATCAAATTATATCATTTAATAAAATGAAACCATCTAATCAACTCATCTAATAAAATCATATCATCTAATCAAATGAAACCATCTAATAAAATTAGATAATTAAATAAAACCAGATATATAAATCTATATAATGTCAAATCATAAATCATCTATGTCTAGAGGTATGGATAGCATATAAATATATGTCTCAAATCATAAAGTGAAAATATCAAACATATAATAATGATATGTATAATGAGTCTCAAATCAAAGATCTATGCACAAAATGTCCTAAACTAGGGATTCATCTAAGAGCATGTCAACAAAGTGAACCTCTAACCAACTACCACGAGCATCCTCAAGTTGTGAAGCAACAACTGATCCCTACAAATATAAATGCATGTATATGTAAAGGAATGAAAATGTAAAGGGGTAAAATGTAATAATATATATTGTAATATAAGAAAATGGAATGATGGGAATGGGTTGGAATAATGAAAAAGGTAAGATTGTCCTCTTAATCCCAAATGTCATAAAGGGAAGATCCAAATTGATTAACCCTAAAGAAAGGTTCAATGCATAAATTAAACAACCTATTAAGGATGGGGATAAAGAGAAAAACCCTAACCTCCATTTTATAGAAGAGAGTGTGTAATAGATTTAGGAAGATTAAATACTTTAATTAAAATGAATTGAAAACAATTACTAACCTCAAAATGCTATAGATCTGAAGAATGATGTTTTTGGGTGTCCACACTAAGTTTCTGGAAAATCTGCAACTGGATCTAGAACACAAACGTAGAGATGAAGAAAACATAGAAATCTATTTTCGATCTGCCTCAGTTTCAATTTTGACCCTAAAGTGAATGTCACCTTTGACCCAAAATTTATGATTTTGACCTAGAGAAAAATATCAATTTTGACCCAAAAATGAATGTCACCTTTGACCCAAAAATTTTTATTCTGACCTAGAACAGAATGTCGATTCTGATACAAAAAATCTAACAGAAAATATCTTTCGAGATCATGATAGTTCACTAAAAAGGGTATCCGGATTTTCACTCCAATTCATTGTTCTGAATATGTCCCTGCAAGAAAAATGGTTTATTTTTTGGGGGGAGGGGTTTGCCTTGGTCAAACCCTGGTTTTGGAATTAACCTTGATGTAAGTAGGGATGGGGTTGCTATGGTGTCCTTACTGGATATAAGGACTTGCTTAGGATTTATACTATCCTATTAGGGTTCACTTAGATACCATATTTTTTATAGGATCATAATCCTATCCTTTCTACTGCCCCACCTAGTTACGCCAAGTTAATTGCTTACTAAATCAATGGTTCTATCTTGCTACCCACCTTGCATATTTACACAAAATGGTTTATTCTTGATTCAAAGTGAATGGGGAATATATTTAGATTTTATTCAATCCCATTCCATTTTCTAAATACAAATTAATTGAGTTTAGTGATACAAACTCTACAAACTGTATACTTTGTCCCAAATAGGGCTACTAGAATTAGCCCTATTTGAGAGGTTTTCTCCCTTTAACTCCAAACTATCCTTAAAAATGTGATAAATGAATTTTATATCTGGATACCCTTTATGGAGACCTACAATATTTTGTAAGTCCTAACTCCCCAAGTTGTCTGTACACTGGAAAGCCACTTTTGGCCTAAAATTAAGGGTTTTCAATTTATTTGGACAGTCTCTCAAGGGTCTCTTATAAACCATAGAAAATATTCAATTGGTAAATTCTCCTTCTGGATTTTGGTTCTTCATACACCCCCCTTGTTTAATCCAAGCTTTTATTGAAGCTTTCAAAGCATTCAACACACTGTCTTTTGCCTTCAAGCTCTAATGTTGCCTAGCCGGGTGCTATCAACTTGCCTAGGACATCATGTTAAAAATGCCAAAAATTGTTTCTGGGGCCCTTGGTCCTACACACACCATATTATATAATCCCACTCCCATATACCAAAAACCCATAAAATTCCTATGGTGGGAAAGGGAGTGGAAATCACATCTCCATAAATTCCTCAAACTGGGGCAGCAAACTGCCTAGACATAAAAGATTTTTTTTAAAGCTATCAAAATAACATCTTCCTAATTTACTTATTGAATGAAAAAATTATGCATGTACATTCTAAATAAGGATCCAATGTTATATCATGGATTTAAATCCATTAACCTCTTCATGATATTAAAAAGCATCTTGGAGACTGTCCACTATGATAGCAGAATAACACTACACAAAAGCTCGTCAAAACATGAGAATATGACCTCCTTTCATCTTGAAATATAAATTAAAAAGACTTATAAGAACATGGAGAACACAAAATTAATACTAAAACATAGCTTCTAATATATTTTATCCTCCATGCAAGCAAATGTTAGTGACACTATAAAACTGTAAAAAGTGTGATAGTCAGAGAGAAAACCTTTCAAAACATGATTATGATGGACTCAAATCTAACCCTGGTGTGAAGATAAAATGTGTATAAGTATTTTATTAACAAGGATAAATGGATAACATGAGGTTTTACTCCCTCTTTCACATACATGCAATGAAAAAGCATAAAAACAGTGATATGCTTCAAAAACAAAATTTTATTCATCCAAACTTCTTCCTTGCTGTTACAAATGCTATCTAGTGGTTTTGAATAGGTTCTCCACATCCTTTCTAACCTAAAATAATGGATTAAGGTGTTACAACCCATCATTCCTTCTCCTAGCTTAGTCTGCAACATCTTCTTGAGAGTTCTCATGCAAAACTCAAAAATTGTCATAGAAACTTTTTGTCTTTTTGGATTTTCCTTTAAAATGGGACTTTGTAATCCTTCTTGGGAATTTTTTAGGGCATGATAATGATGTATAAGCATGAATTTTCCTCTGGACCATCATTTTCCCAACTTTTTCCATTTTAATCACATTTTGGCCAAGTTCACAACTTTGAAAAGAAAATGACAACTTTTGCTAAGTGACTCCAACCTTTGGGATTTGTTCTCCAATTTCTTACATGTGGCATATGACCATCCTCAAAGTAATTTTAAGAAAAAACTTAATCTAAGAAACTCTCTTTTCACTATGGGACTCAATTTGCAACATTAGCAAGAGAGTACACACAACAAACTACTAATCAAACTAACTAGCCATGGATTGACCTAGTCATATCCATCTTAGGGAAAATAAATAAAATGACCTTCTAAGGTCCACACAACTCTTGGTACTTGTCTAGAGACAGTAAATGCCAGGATCAAAGAAACAAAGCAATAATATGAGGGGTTGAGCTAGGTGTGATCCTGCACCATACTCCCTCAAACAAAAGAAATGTTAATCCATCCTTGGAGTGAACATGTTTGAGTCAATGCCTAACCTTTTGAACTCATATTCTCTGATCCAAGTAGCATCAACATCTTCTTTTTCATATCATTTGACAAGGTGCTCCATATAGTCTTTATTCCTAGTCTTCTTGTAGACCCTTGAGTCTAGTATCTTTTCAGCTATCATAGATGGAGTTGGAGTTAATTTCAGATCTTTTACCTCTTGTATTACCTCTTGAAGGTTCTGATCAACATCTTTAATGGGTTCTTTGTGTGCTACCAACTCTGCAATGTTGAAAACCAGTGACAACCCAACGTCTTCAGGAAGCTCCACCTTGTATGCATTGTTTCCATACTATGAAAGTATCTTTCATGGACCCAACCTCTTCATATGTAGCTTGTGAGGTGTTTGTTCAAGTGTACCATCACAAAGTCTCCAATTCTAAACTAAACATGCCTCTTTGTTGCATCCACCTTACTCTTCACTTTTTCAATATTGTCAATCAAGTTCTTTCTCACACTTTCATGGACTTCTCTCATTGAATGAAAAAATTCCTTAGCATATCCACTACCATGCATTCCTTCCTTCAATTCTCTAAGTTCAAAAATCCCTCTTGGTTGAAAGCCATAAATAATTTCAAAAGGACTCTTACTAGTTGATCTATTCACTGTATCATTGTATGCATATTTAGCTTGTCCAATGAGTTGATCCCATGTTTGACCATACACCTTTGTGAGGCATCTCAAAAATTTACCCAGACTATGATTTACCACCTTTGTTCTGTCATTTTTCTATGGATGATAGGCAAATCTAAAAGACAAGTTAGTGCCAAGCTTTTGCCATAAGGTCTTCCAAAAATGGCTCATGAACTTAGTGTCCCTGTCTGAAAAAATACTAAGTGGGAGTCCATGGATCCTCACCACTCCACTGAAAAACAATTGAGCAATGTTACAAGCATCATGAATAGTCTTGCAATGTATAAAATGTGTCATCTGGCTAAATCTGTCCACAACAACATAAATAATTTCATATCCCTACCTTTTTCTTGGGAAACCAACTACAAAATCCATGCTTATGCATTCCCATGGTCTGGTTGGGATTGGAAGTGGATGATAAATACATGCATTGGAAGATGTGCCCTTTAATTTTTGACACACTACACAACTATCAACATATTGTCTAACATCTCTATTCATTCTAGGCCAAAAATAGAACCTAGTGACTAGATCTTGAGTCTTATTGACTCCAAAATGATGAATAAGTGCTCCATTATGTTTTCATGAATCAAATTATCTCTCATAGACCCTCTAGGAACACAAATCTGACCTCTTTTAAACAATAAATCATTCTGCAAAGTATATTAAGAAAACTCACTATGAAAGTTATTTTTAAACTCCTTGCATACCTTATAGATTTGGGAAAAATATTCATCTTCGGCATATAGGTCTTTGAAGCTATCAATACCTATGCTTTGTAGCTTGACTTCTTCGACTATGAGAATCCTTCTACTCAATGCATCAACAACCTTATTTTGTACTCCCTTTTTATGCTTTATATTGAAATTTTAGGCTTGTAGATACTCCACCCACTTCATGTGTGTGCTGCTAAGTTTGTCCTGAGAGTTAAGGAAGTTGAGAGATTGGTTATCAGTATATACTATGAACTTCTTTGGCATCAAGTAGTGCCTCCGCTTCTTGAGTGCTTGGACTAGAGAATACAACTCTAAGTCATTAAAAGAGTACTTCTTCTTTGTGTCATTTAGCTTCTCACTATGGAAAGCTACTGGTCTTCCTTCTTGGCTTCTCACAACCCCAATGATCACATTACTTGCATTATATTCTACTATAAAAATCTTAAATCAAAGCTTTTAAGAACTAGAGTAGGCAACTCTTCTATTTTCTCCTTGAGTATTCCAAACCCTTTCTCGGCTTGTGGTGTCCATTGGAACTTTGTCTTCATCCCACCTCTAATGGTGTCTAACATAGGTGCACAAATCCTACTAAAATGTCTAATGAACTTTTTGTAATACTGATCTAGACCATGAAAACTTCTCACTTTATTTTCATCCTTGGGATTAGGCCAACTTAGAGTGACATCCACCTTTTCTTGATCCATTTTGAGGTCACCCCGAGACAAAAAAAAAAAACCCAAGATATACAAGCTCCTATTTCATGAAGTCACACTTCTCCAAATTGATCATTATATTTTCATCATAAATTTTCTTGAAAACAATTTTCAAATTCCTAATATGCTCCTCCTTAGTTTTGAAGAAAACTAAAATGTCATCTAGGTAGACAAAAACAAACTTACCAATGCATTCTACCAATACCTCATTCATAAGCCTCATAAAATTTGAGGGAGCATTAGATAAACCAAATGGTATTACAAGCCCTTCATACAAATGTTCTATAGTTTTGAAGGTTGTCTTCCATTCATCTCCTTCATTTATCCTAATTTGGTGGTAGCCACTCTTAAGATCAATCTTGCTGGAGTACTTTTCCTCCCCTAAATAGTCCACTGGGTATTAACTTCTAGGTATTGGGAACCTATACCTAATGGTGATTGTATTAATGTCTCTACATTCAGTACAAAGTCTCCAAGTTCCTACTTTCTTGTGTGCTAAAATAGTAGGGACCGTGCATGGGCTTATGCTCTTCCTAATTAGGCCTTCGTTTAATAGCTCTCTGATTTGCTTGGCTATTTCCTCATTTTGTTGAGGGGTCATCTTATAGGTAAATTTGTTGGGTAAAGTGGCTCCTAGTATGAATTCAATCTTGTGGCTAACAAGTCTCTTAGGAGGCAGGGGATGGGCTTTCCATCATTCATAATGGCTCTATACTCTTCAAGTATTTCTTTTACCTCAATTGGTATCTCTGATTTATCGACAACAACTTCCTCTATTGTCTTCAATACTAAAGTAAACCCAACCCATTCTCCTTCTCCTAGGGTCTTCAAGAAATCCTTCTTATCAACCATGAGCACACTTGGACTTGATGTCTTCATATTTGCTTCTTCTATTAGGGATTGAATTTTTAAACTCACTCCTTCATTCTTGATAGAGTAGCCATTCTTGGTTCCATCATGCATGGCTTGCTTATAAAATTTCCATGGACTTCCAAGTAGATGTTGGAATAGTCCCAAGGATAATTGAGAGGGGGGTGGGGGTGAATCAGTTATCAGTCAATTTAATTCTTTTCTCTTTCTTCAATGTAATCTGATATAAAGTAAATGCACATTTAGATAACACAATAGAGTACTTAACAATTTTTATTACGGGGAAACCAAATAGGTAAAAACCCTGGTGGGAATTAGGACCCACAAATAACTACACTAGTTTATAATGATCCATGTTAGAAGATCTTACAACCCTGTTCGGAGTTGATCTTTACAATGCAAGAAGTATAGAGACTTGGTTAAAGGTCAGACCTTGTTAGGAGTCTTTTATAAATAACCCTGTTAAGGGTGAGGAATCACTGGCAAATAGCTCACTGATAAGATGGTGAAGGCTACAACCTTCAATACAACAAATATACACTATATCTGGTAAATGAATTGTTTGAGTAGACCTATTGTCTTGATCAATTCCAATGAATTTCAAATAACTTATGTTTCTTCACATCGATCTTCAACTTATACTTTCTGACTTTCTACTCTTCTCTGTCTTTTCTTTTTCACTTCATTTTCACACTTAGTTAACATAATATAACTACTATATGTATCTTCACCAAGGATAAGGTCATGATGGTATCTAGAAAAACTTCATCAACTTTCTTTTTGACTCAACCAAGCATGCAATCAAAGTTAGGAACGTGAAACTTAAATTGAATAGACGTGACGCTTTACAAATTTGGCTTCACCAAATTGAATCTAACATCCATATTCTGTTGATACATGTTTAGCACCTTTGGATAATTATCTTTAACTCATAACTAAACATTAATATAAACACACATATCCTGAAGATAGGTGCAACTCAAGAGACACTGTATTTACTTCGGCTCTTAACATATAAACTCCAGAAACTGTAACTTCCATAATTGATTAATCATAACTCAACTATAACTCCATATCTAACTCGGTGTGAATGCACATAGCATCTAGAACATGTATACACCATGGAAATAAACATGCATAGTACAAAAACATCTTTATTGATAATTGCATATAGGATACCTACTGTATATTATATGTTGTCATAAATGACAAACATACAATCAATTATTTGCACAAAAGAAAATTGCCAAAAATCTCCCCCTTTGTCATTGATGGCAACATATGATATCATCAACTCAAAGTATCTTCCTTCTTTTTACCATCTTCTCAATATCCTCATCAAAAGTTTATCTTTACCATTCCTACTCTGTATACTCCCCCAGAGTATATGCTCCCCCTTACGAATACTCCCCCTTTGACATCAATGACAAAAGGTGTTAAACACCATTAAGCATAGGTACTACTCCAAATGTAGAGTAGTCAACCATTCATCAGTCACCAAGGACAGATATTCTTGCTACAAGTTCTAATCAGACATAGGAAAGGGAATTAATCCCAACATCTCCATGAGATACTCAAAAGTATCTTTTGATAAAGGCTTTGTAAAAATATTTGCTAGTTGTTCTATGGTGCTCACATAATCAAACTTTACTTCTCTATCTACAAATTTT
Organism: Thuja plicata; assembly: GCA_018584345.1. Lineage (NCBI taxonomy): Eukaryota > Viridiplantae > Streptophyta > Pinopsida > Cupressales > Cupressaceae > Thuja > Thuja plicata. The sequence goes on along the minus strand of MU225105.1, from coordinate 2,804,928 downwards.
TCTCTTAGAAAATGGTATTTGATCTCAATGTGTTTTGTCTTTGCATGCATCACAGGGTTCTTTGACATATTGATAGTACTAGTGTTGTCATAGTGAATAAAAATAGGATAATCAATATGAATACTAAAGTCTTTAATCATCTATTTGATCCAAACTATTGTTGAAAAATTCAATGGTGCTACAACATAATCAGCTTCTATTGTTGACTGAGAGATACAATTCTGCTTTTTACTTGTCCAAGTGACCAATCTGTCTCAAAGAAATACTGCTCCTCATGATGTACTCTTTTTGTCATCAACACAACCTGCCCAATCTGCATCTGTGTACACATGAAGTTGTATATTATCTGAGTTAGGATACCATAAACCATAGTCAATAGTCCCTTTTAAGTATCTGAATATTATTTTTATTGTCATTAGATGATTTTTCTTGGGTTCACCTGCAAATCTTCCAACAATGTCAACTGCATTAGAAATATCAGTTCTAGATTGAGTAAGATATATGAATTTTCCAATCATAGACTTGTATAGGGTCTTGTCAACTACTATGGAATCATCATCTTTAGAAATATTTCTTCCTGTTATCATAGGGGTGCTTACTGGTTTGCAATCTTCCATCTTCAAAGTCTTCAATATCTCCTTCACATACTCAGACTGATTTATGAATATGCCTTTGTCTATTTGTTTTACATTCAATCCAAGAAAGTATTTGATAGGTCCAATCATCCTCATTTCAAATTCACTTTTATTTTCTTTGGCGAATTCTACACTAAGTTTTTCATTACCTCCAAAGATAATGTCATAAAAAAAATAGCAATGAGTAGTATTCATTCATCTGTCTCTCTTATGAATAAATTACAGTCTTCTGCTCCTTTTCTGAATCCTATCTTTGTTAAGTAACAATCAATTCTCTCATACCATGCTCTTGGGGCCTATTTAAGTCCATAAAGTTCTTTCTTTAATCTGTATACCATGTCAAGTTTATCTGAAAGTTTGAATCCTTCAGGCTGCTCTATGTAGACTTCTTCCTTCAATTCGTCATTCAGAAAAGCTGACTTGACATCCATTTGGTATACCTTAAATTTTTTGAATGTTGCATAGGCCAAAAACAACTTGATAGCTTCAAGTCTTCTTGCAGGGGAAAATGTACCAGTGGAGTCTAGTCCTTCTCTCTACGCATATCCTTTAGACACTAATCGTGCTTTGTTCCTTACCATTGTGCCTTCTTTATTTATTTTGTTCTTGAATATCCACTTTGTCCCAATCATGTTCTTGAGATGAGGTCTAGGGACCAGTTCCCATGTTTCATTCTTGATTATTTGATCTAATTCTTCTTGCATGGCACTTTTCCAATCTAAATCTTTGCACACATATTCAACACTTAAGGGTTCAATCTGTGAAAGTAAGCATACCTCTTCATCATCGGTTGAACCTTTTTCTCTAGATCTTGTCAAGACTTTTGCGCTATGATCTCCAATGATATCTTCCTTAGAGTGGTATTTGGATGTGTATCTTGAATTCTTAGGAGTGTTACTTTCATCTATAATCTGTGATTCTTCTTCACTTGGTTAAGGATTGGTACATGAAACACCAATATAGTCAAACATTTCTTCAATAACTGTGTCCTTATTGATGGGTCTAGGCTCATCTTCAATCATGGGAGCATAGTCATAATATCTTTCTTGAATCATAAACTTCTCATCAATCTTCACATAATTACTTTCAATGATCTTCTTTAATCTTAGATTAAAACAACTATAGGCTTTTCTTTTAGTATAGTAACCAAGAAAAATACCTTCATCACTTCTAGCATCAAAATTTCCAATGCTATCATCTCTCTTGATGTAGCATTTGCTTCCAAAGATTCTGAAGTATTTTACACTATGTATATTACCAAACCAAAGTTCATAAGGTGTCTTGTCTGCACCTGGCCTCAATTGAATTCTATTGATAGTGTAAACTATTGTATTGACTGCATCTCTCCAGTAGGTATGGGCAACCCATCCTTCAATCATGATAGTGTGCACTGTGTCAAGTATTATCCTATTCCTCCTTTATTCTATCCCAATCTCCTGAGGGGTTCTAGGTGCACTTAACTATATTTTGATTCCATGTTCATCATAGTAGTCATAACACTGGTCAGAGGTGAATTATCCTCCTCTATTAGATCTCAGACATTTTATCTTTAATCCAAATTCATTCTCAACCTTAGCTTTGAATACTTTGAACTTCTCAAAAGATTATATTTTTCTTTTAAGAATGCAAACCACATCGTCCTTGAGAAATCATCAACAAACAAAATGAAATACCTTTCTCCGTAGTATGATTTTGTTTGAGTAGGTCCACATAGGTCTGTATGTATTAGATCTAATTTGTTTTGTGTAGAGTCTTATTTTCTTTTGAATGAGGTCCTTACATGATTCTCCATCACACATTCCATACACATGGTTTCAAATGGTCTTGCAATTCTAGGAAGGTCTCTTATTTCCTTTACATTAGTTATCTTGACTATGTTGTCAAAATTGATATGACAAAGTCTCTTGTGCCATAGCCAACTGTCATATTTTTTTGCAACAAAACAACTTACTTCTGAGTTGAGATGAAAAAAATTACCTTTGGTCTTTGAGCCTAATGCAATCATGTATCCTTCTTTTTTTTTAATTATGAACTGGTTGTTTTTGAATTCCAACTGATATCCTTTATCAAGCAACTGTCCAACACTTAGTAAGTTATGATGCAAACCATCAACATAGAGAACATCATCTGTCTTGTTCTTTCCATCCAAGGTGATAGAACCTCTGCCTATGATAGGTTTGGGAGTGTTATCTCCAAATATAACCATGCCACCTTTGTACTTGTTGAAATGTACAAATATGACTTTGTCTCCTGTCATGTGGTGTGAACATCCACTGCCAATGATCTAGTCAGTTTTGATGTCAGCTTTTGAAACTAATTCTAACTCCTGTTCTTTTAATTCATCTTTTTTGTCCATTTATTCAAGCATCTTCTCAATGTATTTAATGACAACTAATCCAATTTCATCTTCTCCTAATTCATCATCAATTACACCATCCTCAACATGATAACATTCTTTAGTGTACTTAGGTTTGTAATATGATATGAACTTCTTGACTCTTGTAGGGCACTTGGATGCAAAGTGACAAACTTTGTTGCATGAAAAACATTTGAATGGTAGTTGTCCTTCATATTTCCCTTTACCTTTCCTTCCCTTCTTGGTGATCATAGCATTGATTTGTTCTAGTTCTGTATCGCCTTCTTCATTATTAATAGAGCTACTTAAAGATTTCTTGTTGTTGACTGTGGCTGTGAAAGTTGTCTCACTTTTAGGTTCTGGAACAATCTAGATATCTCAAATGCAAATATTTTTCTGATCAAAGTCTCCCTCTTGAAGTATTTTAAAAATTTCATAGTCTCATCTAAGATATTGATCTTGCTCTCATAATCTATTGTCAATGTGGTCATTAATTTTTCCATTATATCTTCCTCTAATATTTCTCCACGATTGTTTATTAATCCTCTGATTGTAAGCTCTGATGTTTTCTTCAGGTAAAATCTCTAAATTGTTGTATCTTTTCTTCCATGTCTTTCTACATGCATTCTTTGCTTGGATGTCTCCTTCAAACATATCTTCTAATTATTTCCAAATAGAGTATGTGTTATCTATCTTCTTGATTGCATAAAATTCATTGTCAGATAGGGAACTGATTAGGGCTTCTTTGGCAATTGAATTATTAGTGAGCACTTCCTTTTGTTTGACTATAGAGTCATCTTCTGAAAGGTCCTTCAAGGTGGGAACTTCAATTTCTTGAGTGGCAATCTCATAGATCTCAAATCCTACGCACTGAAGATGTGTTATCATTTTGTTCTTCCAGTCAAGATAGTTTTCTCCATTAAAATTAGGACTCTCTTTCCTAAAGTATGCCATCTGATCTACCTTAAGCTGTTAGGATTTATCTCCAAGGCACTTGTCTCTGACACCAATTGTTGGAATAGTCCCAAGGATAACTTAGAGGGGGGGTCAATCAATTATCAGTCAATTTAATTCTTTTCTCTTTCTTTAATGTAATTTGATATAAAATAAATGCACATTAAGATAACACAATAGAGTACTCAAGAATTTTGATTATGGGGATACCAAATAGGTAAAAACCCTGGTGGGAATCAGCACCCACAAATAACTGCACTAGTTTATAATGATCCCTGTTAGAAGATCTTACAACCCTATTAGGAGTTGATCTTTACAATGCAAGAAGTACAGAAACCTGGTTAAAGGTCAGACCCTCTAAGGAGTCTTTTAAAAATAACACTGTTAAGGGTGAGGACTCACTGTCCAATAGCTTGTGTGCTAAAATGTTGAAACACTTCTATGAATCATTCCATCCAAGGTTGCTCAAGAATGAGCCCTCAAATATCAATCCATAGCTCTCTAGTCATGGAATGCAAAGGTTTGAAATGGAGGCCCTCAGATTTGACCTAGTTAGTGCCTATGCAAGTACACCATGAAATGAGAGATTCAATGCATGAAAATGAGATCTACTCTATATGATAACAATGGATGAAAGAAAATTAATCTAAATGATAACAATGCATGGCTAAATCTATGAAAGGAGATACAAATGCAAGATTAATCTATGAAAATAAACATGAATCTAATCTACATGAATAGCCATGGATGCAAGAAGAAGAAGACAAGAAGATAGAGAAGTTGCAATATCCAAACTTAAGTGCTCAAATCCCCCTCCAAAATTTCTCTCCAAACCTGCAACATAACAATACTATGAAAACCTAATATATTATGAAAATGAGAAGGAGAGATTTTCTTATAAAGAAAAGTGAATGGTTGAGATTAAGAGGAAAAAAGAAATAATCAATGGTTGAGATTAAGAGGCAAAAACCCACCACTTAGAAGGATGTGATGAAAAATGGATTTTATTTAATTTTTCATTTAATTTATTACCTTTTTCATCAAATAAAGTTCTTTAAGTGGGGATTTTTATTTATTTAATTAAAAGAGGGGTTTTCTTTCAATTAAAGAAATTAGAAGAATTTTATTTAATTAAATGGGGGAAATTGAATTTAAATAAGAGGAATTTTATTTAATTAA
>MU225105.1:2778193-2791478 GCA_018584345.1 Thuja plicata | reverse complement strand
TGAGAGATTCAATGCATGAAAATGAGATCTACTCTATATGATAACAATGCATGAAAGAAAATTAATCTAAATGATAACAATGCATGGCTAAATCTATGAAAGGAGATACAAATGCAAGATTAATCTAAGAAAATAAACATGAATCTAATCTACATGAATAGCCATGGATGCAAGAAGAAGAAGACAAGAAGATAGAGAATTTGCAATATCCAAACTTAAGTGCTCAAATCCCCCTCCAAAATTGCTCTCCAAACCTGCAACATAACAATACTATGAAAACCTAATCTATTATGAAAATGAGGAGAGATTTTTTTATAAAGAAAAGTGAACAGTTGAGATTAAGAGGCAAAAAGAAATAATCAATGGTTGAGATTAAGAGGCAAAAACCCACAACTTAGGAGGATGTGATGAAAAATGGATTTTATTTAATTTTTCATTTAATTTATTACCTTTTTCATCAAATAAAGTGCTTTAAGTGGGGATTTTTATTTATTTAATTAAAAGAGGGGTTTTCTTTCAATTAAAGAAATTAGAAGAATTTTATTTAATTAAATGGGGGAAATTGAATTTAAATAAGAGGAATTTTATTTAATTAAAAGGGATAAATTTACTTTAATTAAATAAGATAAATTTTATTCAATTAAAAGGGAGATTAAATCTTTTAATTAAATAAGATAAATTTTATTTCATTAAAAAGAAAATTAAATCTTTTAATTAGATAAAAATGATCAAACCTTAGGAAATATTGAAATAATTGAATAATTGAATTAATTATAATTTGATCAAGGAAATTGATTTGAATTGAAAATGTTGGAAAGCATTGATTCAGGAAATTGATAAATTGATAAAATAATAAATGGGGCCCAAAGTCTTGGCGACTATTTTAGGGTGCATACATAGCTCACTGCTAAGATGGTGAAGGCTACAACCTTTAGTCCAATAGATATACACTATATCTGGTAAATGAACTGTTTGAGTAGACGTGCTATCTTGATCAGTTCCAATGAATTGCAATCAACTTTTGTTTCTTCACATAGATCTTCAACTTATACTTTCTGACTTTCTACTCTTCTTTGTCTTTTCTTTTTCACTTCATTTGCACACTTAGTGAACATAATAGAACTGCTATATGTATCTTCGCCAAGGATAAGGTCACGATGGTATCTGGAAATACTTCATCAACTTTCTTGTTGACTCAACCAAGCACGCAGTCAAATGTAGGACCGCGCAACTTAAACTGAATAGATGCGACGCTTTACAATGTCGGCTTCACCAAATTAACTCAAACATCCATATTTTGTTGAAACACGTTTAGCTCCTTTGGATAATTATCTTTAACTCATAACTAAACATTAATACAAACACGCATATCCCGAAGATAGGTGCAACTCAAGAGACACTGTATTTACGTCGGCTCTTAACAGATAAACTCCAGAAACTATAACTGCCATAATTGATTAATCGTAACTCAACTGTAACTGCATATCTGACTCAGCGTGAATGCACATAGCATCTAGAACATGTATACACCATGGAAATAAACACACATAGTACCAAAACATCTGTACTGATAATTGCATATAGGATACCTGATGTATATTATATTTTTTAATCAATGACAAACATACAATCAATTATTTGCACAGAAGAAAATCTCCAATAGTAGAAGGTGGCATGCATCCATGTGAATAATGTCACATAGAACTCTATCCTTTTACTTTCCAATGGTGAACTCTACCCATGGTTTTTCTCCTACTAACACATGTTGTCCTTTCTTGAGCCATGTAACCTTGTATAGGTTGTCATGTGTAATCCTCTTCAAATTTAGCTTGGTAACTGCCTCTTCACTAATGATATTATCATTTTATCTCAATTCAATGATGACCCTACACACCTTCCCTATGATTTTGCACTTTACTCTAAAGATTTCTCTTCTTTGGCTTGGTTCTTCTTTGCTTGGCTCTCTGATCAATGTCCTCTTTATGATGAGGATTTCACCTTCCTCTGATTCTAAAGGTACCTCAGATGGCTTACTATTGCAACTTTATTCTTCTTGGACATAGTTAACTTTCTTTCCACCTCCTTGAGAAGTTGAACCTTTTTTAGGACACCTATAGGCAGGATGCCCTAGCTGATTGCAATGGTAGAACTTCATGGTGTCAAAGTAGGATTCTCCTCTTCCTTGGTTTCTTCTACTCCTTCCTCTTTAAATAGTGTTAGATCCTCTACCTCTGCTGAAACCTCCACTATTTGAGTTTCCTTCCTTAGTTTTAGTGATCTTGTTCTCACTTTTCTGCCTTGAATCTGATCCTCTTCCACCATAGCCTCTTTTTCCTCTTCCTTCTCTACCTCCACCTCTTCCTCTGAAGTTTGACTCTGATTTGTTTTTTTTCTTCTCTTCTACTTTCAATGCAAGTTGGAAACACTTATGGACGGTTGTAGGAGTCCAAAAGCTTATTCCCTCTTGGATATTTCATTTTAGGCCTCCAAGATACCTAGCCACCTTGATATTCTATCCTCTTGGACTCTTGACCTCAAACAAAACTTCTGAAATTCTTCAGTGTATGTAGCCATATCTAAATCCTTTTGCTTCAAATTCTACCTCTTCTTTTGTAACTGGATTTCATAATCCTCAGGTAGGTATTGTTCCTTTACCTTGTTTAACAGGGCCTTTCGATTTGAAATTGGATTCTTACCCATCTTTTCCCTCTCTTCTTAGAGGTACTTCCACCATGTTAATGTTGAACCTCTTAATCTTGACTTTTCAACTTTTACCTTCTGTGCTTTAGTTATGCCCTCACATTGAAAATGGTTCTCAATACCCTCTATCCATTCCATATCTAGGTCACTGTCCATTTTTTCTAGTAAACCGTGGAATTCCTTCAAGAATTTTTCCTCCTAGGTCTTTGAGATACTTCCAGAATGGATCCTCATTCATTGGAGGGTCTATTTCAGGTATCATGTCTTCTTCATCAACTTTATGCTTCCCTCTGTTGCTACTAACTTCATCTCCATCTCTGCTTTTAGTTGCATCTGCAACTTATTGGAGTTTTTCCTTCATCTCATCCAAGGCTTCTTTAATGAGTCTAATCCTTTCCCTTTGATCCTCTATTTCCTTTTTCTACTCATCTACTTCCTTTTTAAGCTCTGCAATTGTGACCATATTTTTTTCACCAACTGATACTGTTGGCTGGAACATCTACCACAAGCCCAATCAAATTACGCTCTTATAACAATTTCATGTAAGCAGGGATGGGGTTGCTATGGTGTCCTTACTGTCTATAAGGACTTTCTTATGATATCTCCTATACTATTAGGGTTCACTTAGATACCCTATTATGTATGGGATCACAATCATATCCTTCCCACTGCCCCACCTAGTTACACCAAGTTAATACCTTACTAAATCAATGGTTCTATCTTGCTACCCACCTTGAATATTTACACAAAATGGTTTCTTCTTGCTTCATAGTGAATGGGGGTTGTATTTAGATTTTATTTAACCCCATTCCATCTTCTGATTAAAAATCAATTGTGTTTAGTGACCCAAAGTCTCCAAACTGTCCACTTTGTCCCAAATAGGGCTACTAGAATTAGCCCTATTTGAGAGGTTTTCTCTGTTTAACTCCAAAATATCGTTAACAAGGTGATAAATTAATTTGGTATATGGATAACCTCTATGGATACCTACAATATTTTTAAGGTCCCAACTTCCCAAGTTGTTTGTACATTGGAAAGTGACTTTTGACCTAAAATTGAGGGTTTTCAATTGATTTGAATAGTCTCTTCAAGGGTCTCTTATAAACCATAGAAAATTTTCACTTGGGAACTTCTCCTTCTGGATTTTGGTTCTTTACACATCCCTCTTATTGAATCCAAACTTGGATTAAAGCTTTCAATGCATTCAACCCGCTGCCTTTTGCCTTCAAGCTTTAATGTTGCCTAGCCGGGTGCTATCAACTCGCCTAGGGCATCATGTTAAAAATGCCAAAACTTCTTTATAGGGCCCCTAATCTTGCACACACCATATTATAAAATCCCACTCCCATATACCAAAAACATATAAAATTCCTATGGTGGGAAAGGGAGTGGCAAGGACATCTCCATATATTGCTCAGACTAGAGCAGCAAACTGCTTAGACACAAAAGATTTTTTTAAAACCTATCAAAATGACCTCTTCCTAATTTAATTATTGAATTAAAAATTTATTCATGTACATTATCAATAAGGCTCCAAGGTTAGATCATGGATTTCAATCTATTAACCTCTTCAAGCAATCAAAAACCAGCTTGGAGACTGTCCACTGTGACAACAGAATAACACTACACAAAAGCTCTTCAAAGCATGAGAAGTTCGCCTCCTTTAAACTCAAAATATAAATGAAAATGAATTATCAAAACATGGAGAACATGAAATGAATACTAAAAAATATCTTCTAACAAAATTTATCCTCCATGCAAGCAAATGACAGTGACACTATAAAAGTGTAAAAAGTGTGACAATCAGAGAGAAAACCTTTCGAAACATGATTATTATGGACTAAAATCTAACTCTGGTGTGAAGAGAAAATGTGTATCCCTATCATATGAACAAGGATAAATATATAATATTATGTTTTTCTCCCTCTTTCACATACATGCAATTAAAAAGCACAAAAATAGTGATATGCTTCAAAAACTCAAAAATTTTGTCATTCAAACTTCTTCCTTGTTACAAATGTTATCTTATGGTTTTGAATAGGTTATCCACATCCTATCTAACCTCCCATTGTGAATTTAGGTGTTAGAAACCATCATTTTTTCTACTAGCTTGGTCTGCAACATCTTCTTGAGAGTTGTCATGCAAAACTCAAAAATTGTCATAGCAAATTTTTGTCTTGTTGGCTTTTCCTTTAAAATGGGACTTGTAATCCTTCTGGGGAATTTCTTAGGGAATAATAATTATTTGTAACCATGATTTATTCTTTGGACCATCATTTTTCTAACTTTTCCCATTTTTAGCACTTTTTGGCCAAGTTAACAACTTTGGCAAGAAAATGACAACTTTTGCTAAGTGACTCCAACCTTTGAGATTCATTCTCCAATTTCTTAAATATGGCATATGACCATCCTCAAAGTCATTTTAAGACAAAAATTAATCTAAGTAACTCTCTTTTCACTCTGGGACCGAATTTGCAACATTAGCAAGAGAGCACACACAACAAACTAATAAACAAACAAACTAGCCATGGATTGACCTAGTCATATCCATCTTTGGGAAAACAAAGAAAATAACCTTCTAAGGTCCACACAACTCTCCTTACTTGGCTAGAGTTAGTACATGCCAGGATCAAAGAAACAAAGAAAGAATATGAGGGGTTGAGCTAGGTGTGCTCCTGCACCAAACCTTAAAATATGATTGAAATTGCATATGTAAATCAAAGTAAATGAACAAATTCACCTTGCTTGTAAAGAAATCCTTATGGAGGATTCGAATCCATGGATCCACAAGTATGTATGCACCAAATGGATATAGAATGTAGAAATTAGAATGTAGTATGTCTCAAATCAATTGCTTGTAGATCTTCAACACCATTCTTGAATGGATCTTGGAATAGAAAGGGGCTTGGAGGAATGTGGATGAAGAAATCTTCAACAAGAGGGCTCCATAGAGCTTGAATCCTTCAATGGATACCAATGGATCTCCTTGATGAATTGAATGCTTGAAGATGATTTAATTTTATAGAGTAGAGGCTTGCTTCAATAGATCATGCATACAGTTGTCTTTTCCAAGTCTTAGATGGTTAGAATTGTTTCTTGTATCATAGAAGAGAGAGAAGAACGCTTCCTTATATATGCATTTAGGGAAAAATCTTATATAGATGCCTACATATGATAATTAAATTATAATTTGACCTATATCCCTAGAAGAGGACCTATAATAAATATAATTTCAAGAGTCATTGTTTTGGAACCCAAAATAGGCTACGTGGAAGCGGGAAATGAACTTTTCTGAAGCCCGACATCTAAAAACCCCAGAAACTTGAAACATGGACCCTAGTTCAGAATCAAGATTGATTCTTACCTAGGTCAAGGTTAAGGTCGACCTTGACCTAGGTCAAGGTTGAGGTGAAACATGACCCAGAAAGGTTGATTTTGACCCTAAGGTCAAAAATCTCAGTTTTTCTGTTTAGGATGCCAGAAACAAGCCAGAGAAAAGTGGGAAATCGGGAAGAACAAGGGGAAATCCAAATCCAAGTCAGAGACCCATTCAAGGTGCATGACATAAGCCCAAAACACTTACTCGAAAGGCTAAACCAATCCATAATGGAAGTACTTCCATTTTTTGACTATATAGTATATAAGTAATAATGTAAAATGCTTGAAACATTATAAATGCATGCTTAAACTTACATATATTTAAAAATTACCTGACAACTAGTAGGTTTCACAACTACATAATCTCTCCTATAAAGATTCCCCAAGCCTACATTAGAGGTAATGTTCTATGCCCAACTTTCACGAGCATCTTTTGGCTGTGAAGCAACAACTGACCCCTGAAAATTTAGTACAATAGTTTATTATATACATGTGCATAGTATATATAATGTAAAGTACTTGAAATATATTTAAATACATGTTACAAGTGTACACATGCATTCTTAAATCTACATATATTTAAAACTTACCTGACCATAGTAGGTGTCACATCTATTGAATATCTCATGTGAAGATGCGTCGAGCCCACACTAGAGGTAATGTGCTCTGCTAACTGTTCCTACAAAATATTATACATTGAATTAACGTCAATACACACATCTACAATTAATTATTCACTAAAAATCCTGGAAAGGAGAAAATATAAATTTATATACCTGGATCTCAAGACCAAGAGGACCATTAGTGTGCTGCACCATCGTATCATAAAAAAAAATGCATCACCCACACCACCTCTAGTCCTGAATATCTCTTTTAATGAAGAGTGTAGGGGTGTGTGTAGCTGGGAGGGGATTTCTATAGAGCTTGAACCACCAGGATGCAATAAAAAATCCATAAATGATACAACATCAGTACCAGTGTACACCTGACTCAACCCACGTAATTTCTCATCAAATGTGTCTAGGTCGTTAACTGTGATGCGTACATCTCCAACCCGTATACATGGCTCTATAGATTTAGACTGATCTATGGGTGCAGAGCACTCTATAGATTTCTATGAACTATGTTGTTCCTGACTAGCTTGTGTTTCTTGTGTTGGTGGAACTACATGACCCTGTGCAAGTCTGATGACATCTCTGACTAAGTGTACTTGGATCCCCTACATGTCTGCAATATAAGAATATTACTACAGGAGATCCTCCAAAAAGTAAAGTGCCACATCCAAATGGATATGATGTCTCGAAAGTGTGTGTATCTCTCCAGGTGGAGGAAGACCTGCAACTCTATATGCCTCATCACTAACCCCTGCAACAGTACTAGATGAAGCCTCAGAAGATGATCTGGCTTGACTCATTTTAGTCAAAATATATCTTCCCACTATATCCAAAGTGATGGAGTTGGTTGCAGATGAAATCTCCCCTATCTTGTCCACTACTCCCCTCTGGGAAGAAATGACCGCTCTATCTGCAGTAGTAGCCATTGTTGGTGCCACTGCCAAAGTCCTCTTCCAAACTAGCTCTCTATAAGAATGTACAACTCAATCAGCCCCACGATACTGATTGCAATCAGAAAATCTACCATGCCCCTGACCGTAATATCTGGGAAGATCTAAAAATTTTACCCTGAGTCCCAAATGGAACTTAGCATACACCTGTTGTACAAAATATAATAGAATATGGTCGTTATTAGGATAACAACCATGTTCTATAAGAAAATGAGGGTATATCATACATGCAATCTAAGAAATCTCACACCATCTAACATGATATTCCCTCACCTTGGGCTTCCCCTAATAAAATGGGAAATCCTCTCATTTCATAATTTCCTTGGGTACACTGCTCTGGACTGTCTCTAAGGAATCATCACTCGATACCTCACCTCTCAAGTCTTGAAAAATAGTATCAAGAAATTATGGTGTGAAGGAAGAGTGGGATCTCAATCTAGCAGTCATATCCTCCAAAATCCACAATACAGTGATACAAATACCTCTGTATATGCCACCTAGCTCAGATGTATGGATGAACTTTCTAAGTCAATCCATCTCTACCTGAGATGTCTAAAAAATAGTTGCTAGATCAGGAGTGCAAGATGCATCCTAAGCTGGTACATCATGGGTGGGTACATCTTGAGTGGCCATCTAGATGTAACATACATGAAAGCTAAGTGTTAACAATTAATTAATTCATTACATGTTATAATTGCATGTAAAATGTTAACAAATATATGAATATATAAAATTATAATTAATTTTATAATACTAGGTCAGGTAATTGGTATTAATAATTCCTAATACTATAATTATGTCTTAAGGGGCCCTATTAAAGGTCTTAAGGGGTCCTATTAGGTCTTAAGGGTCCTTGGATGTACTAAGGGGTATTAATAGGTCCTATTAGGTCAAGTAAGTGGTCTTATTAAGTCTTAAGGGGTCCTATTAGGTCTTAAGGGTCCTATTAGGTCTAAAGGGTCCTTGGATGTACTAATTGGTATTAGGTCCTATTTAGTCAAGTAAGTGGTCTTATTAGGTCTTAAGGGTCCTAAGATGTAATAATCAATTTTAATAGGTCATATTAGTTCTATTAGGTCTTAATTCCCGTCTTATTAAGTCTTAAGTGGTCCTACTCTAGGTCTTAACGGTCCTAAAGTTTCTTAAAGAGTTTTATGTCTTAAGGGCTTGTATTAGGTCTTAAGGGGTCCTATTAGGTCTAAAGGGTCCTTGAGTGTACTAATTGCTATTAATAGGTTGTATTAGGTCAATTATGTGGTCTTATTAGGTCTTAAGGGTCATAGGATGTACTAATCATTTGTAATATGTCATATTAGTCCTATTAGGTCTTAAGTCCAATCTTATTAAGTCTTAAGTGGTCATATTCTAGGACTTACGTGTCCTAAGGGTTCTTAAAAAGTTGTATGTCTTAAAGGGTCCTATTAGGTCTTAAGGGGTCTTATTAGGTCTAAAGGGTCCTTGGATGTACTAATTGGTATTAGTAGGTCATGTTAGGTCTAGTAAGTGGTCTTATTAGGTCTTAAGGGTCCTAGGATATAATACTCAATTTTAATAGCTCATATTAGTCCTATTATGTCTTAAGTCTTGTCTTATTAAGTATTAAGGGGTCATATTAGGTCTTAAGTGATCATATTATAGGTCTTAAGGATACTAAGGGAACTTAAAGAGTTTTATGTCACAAAAGAGGCCCTAAAGGGACCTAGGGTGTACTAATAGTCCTAAAGGGTCCTTGGATGTACAGTAATTGGTATTAATAGGTCCTAGTAGATCAATTATGTGGTCTTATTAGGTCTTAAGGGTCCTAGGATGTACTAATTGGTTTTAATAGATCATATTAGTCTGATTAGGTCTAAAGTTTAGTCTTATTAGGTCTTAAGGGGTCCTATTAGGTCTTAAGTGATCTTATTCTAGGTCTTAAGGATTCTAAGGGTTCTTAAAGAGTTTAATGTCACAATAGGGGCCCTAAAGGGACATAGGGTGTACTAATAGTCCTAAAGGGTCCTTGGATGTAAACTAATTGGTATTAATAGGTCCTTTTAGGTCAAGGACATGGTCTTATTAGGTCTTAAAGGCCCTAGGATGTAATAATTGGTTTTAATAGGTCATATTACTCCTATTAGGTCTTAATTCCAATCTTATTAGGTCTTAAGGGGTCCTATTAGGTCTTAAGTGATCCTATTCTATGTCTTAAAGATCTTAAGGGTTCTTAAAGGGTTTTATGTCACAATAGGGGTCCTAAAGGAACCTATGGTGTAATAATAGTACTAAAGGGTCCTTGGATGTACTAATTGGTAAATTAATATGTCCTATTAGGTCTTAAGGGTCCTACGTATATATTAAAGAGTTCTAATAGGTCATCCTAGGTGTTTTAAAGGGTCCTACTTGGGTTCTTACAGAGTTTTATGTCACAATAGGGGTCCTAAGGTGTACTACTTGGGTCATCTAAGTGTCTTAAAGTGTACTAAGACATGCAGTAAGGCTTGGTCCTCCTAGGATAATATTTTAACATCTAAATCTACATGAATAACATATATACATGGGTAAAAGTACAAACCTGTGTCACACTTTTACAAAGGAAGAGGACCACAACATGCAAAACTGTTAAACTTTAATGACATAAAAGTGGAATTTGTGTTTAGAATTTGAAAATGATGTAAACTAATAAAATGTGTAAAATTGGATTTAGTTTATGCCTATAATTTGTTTAAATTTTTTTGAATAAGAATTGACATAGTTTTTTCAATTTTTGAATTTCATTTTTTAATTACTGGAAAATGATGAAAATCTAGGGTCTAGTTCCCACCAACAAAATATATGTAAATAATCTTGTTTCCTTCTGATTTCAAAATGTGTTTTAGAAGACATGTACAGCTAGTGCAAAAAAAAAGAAATATTGGTTTTCACTATATATTTTGTCTGTTATAACTATTCAAAGTCGGAGTTACCCGAAATTAACGGTTTTTGTCTCCCACCTAATTTTCCCTAGCAAATCTACTCCAAATACAAAACAAATAATATATTCTTGAAGAGGACTCTCTCATATAGTGTTAAATATAAGTTTTAAATTTTTCCGACATGATTTGCTATTTTTTTTTCTTTTTTTGAACGAGCGTATTCTTCAACATTAAAATATCTACTTGGAGTTTTTTAAACTTATAATATATTATATAAAATAAAAATAATATAAAAATTATATGACCATAATCTAGACTCTAAGCTCTAGAAAAGGGTATTTTTAGATTTTAAAACAAGTTGAGTTTTGATGGAGAAATCAGTTGTATAAGTGAGAAGTTTTGCAATTTTGAAATTTTTTCCTATCTGGCTACCACATAGGCAACTCTATATAAATATGTGCCAATTATTCATTGATAAAACATAGTTGGTTTATATTTACCCATGAATTTTTGGTTGGAATTAGTTTGGCCAAACATGTTTCAGCCGGAACTCATTTTCCACATCGATGCCACATGGCGCCACATTTGCGCCATGTATGTACGGCCAAAATAATTTCTATCAAAACTATGAAAATGGTCCTCATGTGAGACACAACTTTGTACTTTTACCCACATATAACTCTAAAACATATATGTACATAATTTAGAGAGAGAGAGAGAGAGAGAGAGAGAGAGAGAGAGAGAGAGAGAGAGAGAGAAATTCCTAATAAATTTACTAAGCTTAAAAGCAATTTAAAAAACATATTTTTTTAGTAAATTTTACAAGATCCCTTAATGTTTTCTAAGATTTTCTAACATTTCGACTACGGTTTTTAATGTTTTGTAAATATTTTCTAACATTTTCTAACATTCTACTATGGTTTTCTATCATTTTCTAATATTTTCTAACATATGCTAACATTCTAATTACGATTTTCTAATATTTTCTAATCTATACTAAGTTACAATTTTTGAATATTCTTGGTGCAAGAGCACCTAGGAAAACTCTCAATTCTTAATCAATTTTGGCTTGTACCTGACTCTAGCCAAGTTAGTGATTTACTTTTAACCTTAGAAGGTCTTGCATGGTGTGTGACTAGATGGACTAGTAGTTAGTACTAATCCTATCTAGTTTAGTTAGTTTTGCTTAAATGCTTATTTTGGCTTAGAATTGGGAAAATGAATCTAAATGTATCATATACTTAGGTGACAAGTGGAAAGTTCCTAAAAAGGATTTAATGGTGTGTATTCCTCGAATGAAGAAGGATAGAGGTCCTAAAAGTTAGTTATGAGCATTTATGCAAAAGATACTAAATGTTGTCATGACAACATTTTGCAAGATTGCAAATGTTGCATGCAAAATAGACAACTTTTTTATTCCTTTCAAAATGGAGGAATGCAATCAATTCTAGTAGCCTAAAATGATGGAGGAAGAATCTTAAGATACTCCAAGGCTCATTTCCTGAGGGAGGTTGAATGTAACCAAGTTTTGGAATAGCAATAGAGCTCTTCAATT
Source organism: Thuja plicata (assembly GCA_018584345.1). NCBI lineage: Eukaryota > Viridiplantae > Streptophyta > Pinopsida > Cupressales > Cupressaceae > Thuja > Thuja plicata. The sequence continues at coordinate 2,779,387 of MU225105.1, read as the reverse complement.
CTGTTTTCTGCAATAGTCAAAGTGTTTTGTGTTAATGAGTGTTCTCATGGCTTCAACTAAAAAATATAATGTTAGATCTTTGTTGAGTAGGAATTTATAATAGTTTATTATTAAGGAATCACGTTTCCTAGAGTAGATTATATTGCTTTTGTAAATTGTTTAGGAACTAGCACAATTGCTGGGGTAGACATAGTAGTTTTTAGTTTCATGGCTCCCCCATAGAATCAAATCATGGCAAACTTCTGGTTGTGTATGAATATGTTAACAGAGCCTATGTATAGTGTAAATTTGCAAGTAGGAGTTATGATGATTCGAGTAGCTATTTTAAATTTATGCCCTAGTCAAGAAATTCATGTCCAAATAGGTGTATAACTATAATATAAGAAAGTGGGGATGTCACTAATATGTAACAGGGAGGATTGAAATAGAGATATGTTTATTTTGATAGATTATTGATTATCTTGAAAAGTAATGTTTGAAATAGGAAATATGTAAATTTTCCTTTGACTTGCCTAGATTGTATTAACCGTAATTGAATTGTATTGATTTATTGTATATTGTGATTAGGGAGAAAATAAGATGTTCCTCTTTTATTCCCAAATGCACAAATGGAAGATCCAAATTGATCCACCCCAAGGAAGGGCAACTGCACAAATGAATCAACTACTTGGAAGAGAGAATAACAAGAGAGATACCTTAAATTCTGTTAATTATATGTATAGAAATGATGTATGATAGCAATTGAAGAGGTAGGAGAAATGCACTAACCTTGAAATATTGCAGATCGAAGAATGTTGTTTTTTGAGGTCTCTAGACTATTTCTAGAAAAACTGATAGTTGATCCTGAACCGAAACGTAGAGATGAACAAAACCCAAAAATTATTTTCTGTTCCAATGTCGTCTTATGAAAAAGGTTGACCTTAACCCACAAATGTCAACCCTAACCCAATAATGTCGACCTTGACCTACACATGTCCGACATAAATTTTGTTCGCACCGTCCAAAAGAAAGCCGAAAAGGGTATCCAGATCTGGTCTCGAATCAACTGTTATGTACTTGTACCTACTAGAAAAAGGGGATTGTTTGTTTTGGGGGAGGGGTTTGCCTTGGTCAAACCCCGGTTTTGGAATTAACCTCAAATATATGTAATTGAAATTGCAGAAATGGACAAAGTAAATGCATAAATTCACCTTG
>MU225105.1:2763661-2775357 GCA_018584345.1 Thuja plicata | reverse complement strand
GATCCATGCCTCAGATGAGTCATAAAAATCATGTTGTAAGCCTTTCATAAAAATATTTTCCTCAGTAATGACATTGATTAAAGATGTGGGATCAACTAGACAACCACGAGTAGGTATCTTAGCAATCGTGGCATAGATATAAAGGGGACCATTCAGAGCCTTAATTGTTTCATCATCATCAAAGGTAATTAAAAGCTCCCTAGGTCACTTATCCTTTGATTGTTTTTGAGTTTTAGGTGGAATTGGAAGTTGAAGTGGAGGTGAAGGATCTTGAACAATAAGTTTAGATGGCACAACACTTTACACAAGATTAACAATGTTATTAAGATCATCCATCTTTGAATCAAAAACAATGTCTACAGAAGATGGTTGAGATATAGTATTAGTATCATGTGTAGGTAAAGGATTGGTATAGATTTGAAGGTTTTGATTAGGAGGAGAAACAAATTTATTCCCATTACCATCAAAATTATCAACAGACAAAGCTTTAGAATCAATTAAGTATTGAATCTTATGTTTTAGAGAGTAACATTTTTCAGTGTCATGGTCATTCTGGCGATGGTATTGGCAGAAAGATTTAGAATCAAAGGATTTTGAAGCTATTATGGTAGGAATAAGAGGTCAAATAGGAGGCAAAGTAATCATACTAGCACTTAACAACCTACTCATTATAGAATGCAAAGTTTCAGAGAGAGGAGTAAATGTACAATTCATACAGAAAGAAGTAGATGTAGGAGCACTATTAGATGTAGCCGCAACTTGACCAGCAACTGTATTTGTTTGTTTATTAATCTTGACATAATTATTAGGTTTCTAAAACTTATTAGGATTAGGAGCATTGTCACCCTTATCAATTGGAATAGGAGCCATTGGAGTGTTTCTCTCAAATTGACTCACTTGTAATTGATAATGGTGAAGTGCTGCACACAATTGTTGAAAGGAGGTAAATTCAGTAAGCAAAATTTTATCCCAAATATTTTTTTGTAAGTTTGAAATAAATATATGTTGAATATCAATATCAGGAATAGGATAAGAAATCTGAGCATGCAAATGCTTAAATCTACCAATAAAATCTATCAATTTCTCCTTAGTGTTTTGTTTACAATGCATTAAATTAGATAAGGACACTTGCGGTCCAATGTTATTTTGAAATTGTTGAATGAAGGAATTAGCAAGTTTAGGAAAAGAATCAATGGAATAGGGAGGCAAGGAATAATACCATTGTAAAACCTTATCTCGAAAGGTTCTAGCAAACAATTTAGATAAACTCCTATGGTCATGAGTATAATCACTACAAAGGATTTGAAATGTTTTAACATGAGTAACAGGGTCACCTTTGCCATTATAGTTCTCAAGATGAGGCATATCGGCTTGCTGAGGGACAGTAGCACGAATGATATCTAGAGATAAAGGACTACCCATATCACATGTAGGAATGCTAAATTTAGATTGAGTTAAAGATGCAAGTTGTTGTTGTAAATATGACACAGTTTGAGCCAAACTAATAATTGTAGAATCACTAGAGGAAACAGGTGGCATAGAAATATTAGGAACACTAGGAAAAGTGTAAGAAGTAGCAGGAATAGAAGACACAACTGGTGGAACATTAGGAACCATAGTTGGAAGAGGATTAGTATAAGTAAAAGGCACACTCTGATATGAAGGTTGTGAGGTAGGTAAAGGTACCGGTGGAGCACTCACAAGAATAGGTGTGCTCAGGAGAGAATTTTTTATCAAAAGAGGAGTATAACCAGGAATGCTAGGTAGAGGAACATAAGAAGGTCCTACACTAGTGACAATAGGTGTGACCCCTAACTCTTGAGCTTATTGAGTTACAGGCTTAACATTCAAATTCACAAGATGAGTAATACTACGCAAGGAATTAATACATTGATTATTATCACGGAAAACTTTCTTAAGAGCCTATATAGCTTGGATAGAATCTTGATTATGGTTTTCTTGGATAAGCCAATTTCCCATTTTATCAAGTTCGGTTGAAAGGTTTTGCACTTGTTTAGGAGGAACTCTTAAAGTGTCATCATCATCATGGGAAGAGTGAGAAGAGTTATGCTCCATGGAAGGATTGGAATCATGAGTTATCAAATTGTCATCCGGGATCCTAAGGAAAGGAGAGGAAGACTCAAGATCAAAGGAACCCATAAGTCTATGGCTTCTTCTAACCAGGATACTATAAGTAGGACTAGATGTGGTAAAGCTCATACACCAATAAAATGAAAATTAACTAACACAAAATTTTGATCTATTGAATTTAAATGCAACTTGAGAAAGAAAAGAAATGCAAGATCTAGCATAAACAATGTAAATCTAACACCAAAAAGAAAGAGTTGTCTATTGTGGGTTCACCAAAATGTAATATAAGAAATCTGGGATGTCACTAATATGTAATAGGGAGGATTGAAATAGAGATATGTTTATTAAGAATGTATAATGTGTTAAGGAAGAAGGGTTTGATAGATTATTGATTATCTTGAAATGTAATGTTTGAAATAGGAAATTTTTAAATTGTCCTTTGACTTGCCTAGATTGTATTAACCTTAATTGAATTGCATTGATTGATTGTATATTGTGATAAGTGAGAAAATAAGATGTTCCTCTTTATTCCCAAATGCACAAATGGAAGGTTCAAATTGATCCACGCCAAGGAAGGGCAAATGCATAAATGAATCAACTACTTGGAAGAGAGAATAACAAGAGAGATACCTTAAATTCTGTTAATTATATGTTTATAAATGACGTATGAAAGTAATTGAAGAGTTGGGATAAATTCACTAACCTTGAAATATTGCAAATCAAAGAATGCTATTTTTTTAGGTCTGTAGACTATTTCTGGAAAAACTGACAGTTGACCCTGAACTGAAATGCAGAGACGAATAAAACCCGAAAATATTTTTCTGTTCCGATGTCATCTTATGAAAAAGGTTGACCTTGAACTACAAATGTCAACCTTGACCCAATAATGTTGACCCTGACCTACATAGGTCCGATAGAAATTGTGTTCGCGTCGTCTGAAAGAAAGCTGAAAAGGGTATCCAGATCTGGTCTCAAATCAATTGTTTTGTACCTGTACCTACTAGGAAAAGGGGATTTTTTGTTGTGGGGGAGGGGTTTGCCTTTGTAAAACCCTAGTTTTGGAATTAAACTCAAATATATGTAATTGAAATTGCAGAAATGGACAAAGTAAATGCATAAATTCACCTTGCTTGAAAGATTCTTTGTGGCGGATTCGAATCCTTGAATCCACAAGTATGCTTCAAATGTAGAATGTAGAAAGGTAGGATTTATTCAATATCTTTCTTATATATCTCCAACACCAAGTCTTGAATGGGTTCTTGAATTTGGAATAGGCTTGGAAGAAGGTGGATGGAGAGATCACCAAAATGGGCACTATGTAGCTTCAATCCTTTAATGGCCTCCAATGGATCTCCTTCATGAAAATGGATACTTGAATGGATGAATGCTTTCTTGAAGTCTTTCTTGATTTCTTGCTTGAATCACACTTGAAGATAGCTTGAAAATGCTTGATTAGAAGACTTCGTTTGCTTGATGATGGTTAGCGAAAATGAGAGAGAAAGCTTCCCTTTTATATGAAATTAGGGCACAATCTTCTAAGGAGGCCTAAATAGGAGGATTAAATTCCCATTAAAGCCTTTACCCCTAGGAGAGGACCTATATTAAATATAATTTAGGAATCAATGCTTCGGAACCCGAAACAGACGACCTGAAAGCAGGAAATACTTTTTGCAAAGGCCAACCTCCAAAAACTGTAAGACCCCAGGATCTGAACCCTGCGTCAAGGTCAAGGTCGACCTTGACCTAGGTCAAGGTCAAGGTCGACCCTAACCTAGGTTAGGGTCGAGGTCAACATAGACTTGAAAGGTCGACCCTGATCCTAAAGCCCAGAATCACCAGTCTGCAGTTCAGAATGCAAAAAATTAGGCTAATCAGGAGTGGAAAGAGGGACATAATAGGGGAGAAGCCATATCAAGATCAAGAACCCATTCAAGGTTCTTTTAATGACCCAAAACCACTTACTCGGAAGGCTAAACATGTCTACAATGGAAGTGCTTCCATTTTTCGACTATATAATAACAAAGAAAGATTTAGGTGCCATTGCAAGGGTATGTTTGGAAAAAGAAAACCAAGTTCAGGTGTGGAAGAATTAGGGTCTAATATAACCTTGTTTATAAGTTGAGGTCCTTACCAATCCATCTGAATAGATTTCTAGATAGAAGTCAGATGACTATAACCAATGCAAAAAAATAGCCGTATTTGACCTATATTTTAGGATAGTAGTGTACGGAGGACTAAAGGATCTAAAACCTTGAAAATATATAAGGTCTTGGAAAAGGGTATCTGTATCCTAAGTTTTTTTTAGGGTTTTTTGGGATTTTTAGGAAAGAGTCAAGAAAAATCCTTTGATTAGGGCTAATTTGGCTACTAGGCCTATTAGGACCAAAAGAAGTGTGAATTTAGAAATTTATTGTTTTGAGTTTGAAGAACCATTTAAATGGGATTGGTAGGTTGTCAAATGGATATCTTAGTGATGGACATATCCCTTGTAGCACTGATGAACAAGTTTTGAGAAGTTTGAGCTTGGAATCTTCCAAGGAGAGAGTATAGTGACAAGGAGTAATTTCAATGTTGGAAATCCTTCGAGGTTAAACACAATGGAACTAAGTAATAGAATGGAGTCAGAATAGTCTTAGGCTTGGAGACTTGAGACTATTAGGGTTATATAAGAGAAATAGGAATCCTAAGTAGACTAGGACAAGCAAAGTCTTAAGTTGACCAAGTGCAAAGCGAACCTTGGAGCACTTCCATTAGATTGGTATCAGAGCGACGTTGATCAGGCTTGTGGTGAATGTTTTGACTAGAGGAATCAATAGGAGAGTCAATCATGGTGACCAATGCAGAGTTGGTTAATAAGGTAGATGATCAAGAATTTGAGAATAAAATGCTCTGAGATAGATTGGCTCAATTAAAGAAAAAGTTAGATGAAGTTGATGAGAAATCAGAAGAAGTGAAGGATAAGGTTGAATGGAAAGGAAAAGAGATCACCATAGAAGATGAAGTCCCTAAAGCTAACCCTATCCTTGATCATGACCCATTCTTCAAGGCATTAAAGGATTTGAGTGGTAAATCACTAGAAGGAGTTCCTATCTTTAGTGGAAAGATGGAACCAAAGGTAGTCATTGATTGGATAGAAGGACTAAAAAACCATTATGAGTGTGATGGAATCACTAAGGCTCAAAATTTGAAGGTTTCTAAAGCCAGACTGAGAGGGTCTGCACTCACTTGGTGGAATTGCATCCAAGATGAGAGAGAAAAAGAAGGTAAGAGACCTATTGCCACATGGAAGGCTATGGTTGCAAAAATCAGAGATGCTTATATCCCTAAGGATTATGAAATCCAATTTCATAAGGGAAGACAATGTTTGAGAAAGAAAGAACTAGATGTAAACTCCTATACTGAAGACTTTCAGAGACTTTGCATGAGATCTAGAGTTGCAGATGATGAGAAGGTTAAGGTAGAAAGATACCTTAATGGACTTAAGTTAAACATACAATATGAGATGAGTCTCTTGACTCCAGACACCATTTAGAAGTGCCACCAAATTTCTATCAAAGTTGAAGAGAAGCTGAGAAGGAAACAAGACTCTAGTACTACCAGAGGAAGAGGTAGAGGAAGAGACACTAGAGGGCAGAGAGGTGGATATGGTGGAAGGAGTTCTGAACCAAAGAATCAAGGGAGAATAAAATTGTTTGAACAAAAAGAAGGAAATTCAAACAGAGGGAGTTCAAATAGAGGAAGGAACTCTAATAGTAGAGGAAGAAACAACAACCAAGGTAGGGGTAACTAATTTTATAACATGAAGTGTTACCACTGCAACCTGATGGGATATCATGTATATAGGTGTCTAGAGAAGGGTAATAATTCTTGAGGAAGTGAGAAAAGGGTGAATTATGTCCAAGAAGAGACTAGTGGTGGAAACAAACACCCTGAGCCTCCCTTTGAATTAGAAGAAGGTGAGAATCTTATGACAAGAGGAACTCTGATCAAGGAACTGGAATAAAAGAAGAACCTAGTCAAATGAAAAATGATGGGGAAAGTGTGTAGAGTCATTATAGACTTAGGGTCTAATGACAATATAGTGTTAGAGGAAGTAGTCAGCAGGTTGAAGATGACAAGAATACCCCACACCAATCCTTACAAAGTCACCTGGCTAAATAAAGGGCAACATGTCCTTGTCAATGAGAAATCTTGGGTGGAGTTTCAATTGGGAGGTATAAGGATAAAGTACTATTTGATGTCTTACCTATGGATGCATGCCACCTGCTCCTAGGTATACCATGGAAATTTGATATATAGACCATTCATGATGGAGTAAAGAATTCATACTCTTTCAAGAAGGACAATGTAACATTTAAAATACAATCACTAATAGAAGATGGAAAAATGAAGTCATTTGGCCCCAATGTTCTCATGGTAAGTGAGAATGAGTTCTTAGAAGCCCTATAAGAAGGAGAATGATCTGGGTTTTCATTGGTGTTGAAGCCAAAAGAAGAGACTACAGACAAGACAGTCAAGAGGCAAACTTTCCAAAATAAGTGCAAGAGTTGTTGCAGAAGTATGAAGGCATTGTAAGTGATGGACAACCATCATCCCTACCACCTAAGAGGTATATAAGACACCAAATAGACCTTATCACTGGAGCTAAAATTCCCAATAAGGCTTCATAAAAGATGAATCCACAACAAAATGAGGAAATAGCCAGACAAATTCAAGAACTCCTATGCCAAGGTCTCATTAGGAAGAGTATCAGTCCTTGTGTCATGCCCATAGTCTTAGCCCCTAAAAAGGGAGGAACTTGGAGATTATGTACAGACTCCAGAGAAATAAATAGAATTACCATAAGGTATAGGTTCCCTATACCCCGGATAGATAGCCTAATGGATTGTCTACGAGAAGAAATATATTTCACAAAGATTGACATGAAGAGTGGATACAACCAAATCAAAGTCAATGAGGGGGATGAATGGAAAAAAACCTTCAAGACCATAGAAGAACTGTATGAGTGGATTGTAATTACATTTGGGATATCCAATGCCCCATCAACATTCTGGAGGTTGATGAATGAATTCCTTAAAGACTACTTTTTGAAAATTTGTAGTAGTCTACTTGGATGATATATTCATCTACATTAAGACAAGAGAAGAACATATTAGACATCTAGAAATGTTTTTAAAGAAGCTACATGAGAAGAAGTTGATGATAAACTTGGAGAAGTGTGAATTCATCAAGAAAGAATTACTATATCTTAGGTTTGTGCTATCTCAAGGCAACGTAAAGATGGATCCAAGAAAAGTGGAAGTAATATTCAATTGACTTATTCAAAGAATATCACCTGAGGTAAGAATTTTTCATGCCTTAGCACAGTACAATAGAAATTTTATAAAACAATTTAGTGTAATTTGTACTCATATGCTTGATACTATCAAGGGTGGGATAAAACTAAATTTTTGTGGAATGAACAAGGTAACCATGTGTTTGAGTTGTTAAAGAAAAATATTTCTACCCAACCAATCCTCATTTTCCCAAACTTTGAAAAGATATTCACTGTAGAATGTGATGCTAGCAATGTAGCCATTGGTGCAGTCTTGGTTAAAGAGGGAAGACCAGTTTCCTTTCACTCCAAGAAACTAAGTGAAGCCAAGAAGAAATACTCTTCTTATGACCTAGAGATGTATGATCTGGTCCAAGCACTAACAATGATGAGGAATTATTTGCTTCCAAAGGAGTTCATAGTTTATTCAAACAACCAAGCATTAAGTTTCTTGAAATCTCAAGATAAAATCAGGCACAAGCATATGAAGTGGGCAGAGTACCTACAAGCTTACATCTTCAACATCAAAGACAAGAAGGGATTGTAGAATAAGGTAGTAGATTCCTTAAGAAGAAGAGCCAAGACCATTCAAGAGATACAACTACAGAGCATGGGTATAGAAAGCTTCAAATACCTAGATATGGAGAAGATGAAGAATTTGCAGAAATTTACAAGGTATGCCCAGAATATAAGAATCACTTTCATAGTCAATTATCTGAATATACCTTACAAAGTAGTCTTTTGATTAAGGGTGGTCAATTATGTGTCCCTAGGGGGTCTATAAGGGAGAATCTAATCCAGGAGAAACACAATGGTACACTTAGTAGCCTTTTTGGTGTCAATAAGACACAAGAATTAGTTCAAAGATTTTACCTTTGGCCCAAGAAGAATTTTGATGTTAAGAAGTATGTAGAAAGTTGTGTTATCTGTCAAAAGGAAAAGGGTATATCTACTAATGCAGGCCTATACCAGCCTCTACCCATTCCAACCAGACCTTGGGAATTTTTGGCCATGGATTTTGTAGTTGGATTACCCAAGACAAAATAGGGAATGAATAGAATTTATGTTATTGTAGACAAATTTAGTAAGATGGCACTCTAAATGTACCCTGCAAGACAACACATGATGTAAGTCAGATAGCTTACCTATTCTTCAAGGAGGTAGTCATAATACATGGTTCTCCATTGAGTATAGTGTCAGACAAAGACACAAAGTTTATGAGTCATTTTTGGAAGATTCTCTTGTAGAAGCTAGGAACCAAATTTTCTTTTGGATCTGCATACCATCCTCAGTTAGATGGCGAAACAGAGGTAGTAAATATGAGTCTTGGAAATCTCCTAAGGCATTTAAATAATGAGTATGGTAAAACTTGGGACTAACTCATTGGGCAAGTAGAATATGCCTACAAGGACTACTAGTAAGATCATTTTGAAATAGTTTATGGTCTTCATCCAAGAGGCATATATGAGCTCAAAGATCTGTAGCATGGAACCAAGGGAAGTGGCTATGCAGATGAATTTGCACATTCTATGCAAGAAGTCCATGAGATAGTGAAGAAAACACTCATTGAAAATACAAAGAAGCTTAAGAGCAAAGTGGATGAGAGGAAAACAGATGTCAAATTCAAAGTTGGGGATCTAGTGATGGTTCACCTCAACAAAGAAAGATTACAAAAAGGAACACCACATAAGCTTCAGATGAGAAGAATTGGACCATGTATCAAATTGGCCAAATATGGAGCAAATGTCTACAAGGTGGAACTTCCAAAGGATATGGGTCTATCTCCAATATTTAATATTGCAGACATAGTTTTATACAAAAGCCCAATCCCAGATGCAAATAAGAGTTTGACTAAAGTTATACAGGAGGTGTTGGAACTCAACTTTCCATCTGCACCAAACAAGAAGGTAGAATACATACTGGATTCTAGAGTCTAAACAAAGACAAGAAAGAAGGAATACCAAGAACACTTAGTGAAGTGGTATGGAAAAATAGATGCAGATGCAGTTTGGGTAAAGGAGACAGAGTTCAAAAAGTTGGGAATTAACTCCAACTTACTCAATCCAAGGGTGGATTGAAGCTTTTTCATTTAGGGAGGATGGTGCAGGAGTACCTAGGAAAAATCCCAATGATTAATTAATTTTGGCTTGTAACTGACTCTAGCCAAATCAGTGATTTACTTTTCACCTTAGAAGATCTTTCATGGTGTGTAACTAGATGAACTAGTAGTTAGTGCTAATCCAATCTAGTTTAGTTAGTTTTGCTTAAATGCTTATTTTGGCTTAGAAATGGGAAAATGAGTCTAAACGTATCCTAGAATTAGATGAGAAGTGGAAAGTGCCTAAAAGTATTTAATGATGTGTATTCATCTAATGAAGAAGGATAGAGTTCCTAAAAGTTAGTTATGAGCATTTATGCAAAAGATGTTAAATGTTGTCATGACAACATTTTGCAAGAATGCAAATGTTGCATGCAACATAGACAACTTTTGGATTCCTTTCAAATAGAGGAATAAAATCAATGCTAGTGGACCTAAAATTATGGAGGAAGCATCTTAAGATACTCCAAGGCTCATTTCCCGAGGGAGGTTGAATGCAATAAAACTTTGGAATAGCAATAGAGCTCTGCAATTCTATTTTCTGCAATAGTTGAAGTGTTTTGAGTTAATGAGTGTTCTGATGGATTGAACTAACAAATCTAATGTTGGATCTATGTTGAGTAGGATGTTTTAAGAGTTTTTCATTTAGTGACCAAGTTTCCTAGAGTATATTAGATTGCTTTTGTAAATTGTTTAGGAACTAGCACAATTGTTAGGGTAGACAGAGTTGTTTTTAGTTTCATGGCTCCCTCATATAATCCAACCATGGGAAACTTTTGGTTGTGAATGAATATGTTAGAGGAGCCTATGTAAAATTTAAATATGCAAGTAGGAGTTCTGATGAGTTGAGTAGCTATTTTTAAAGTTATGCCCTAGGGAAGCAATGCATATCCAGCTAGGTGTATAACAGAGAAAGATTTGGGTGTCATTGAAAGGGTATGTTTGGAAACATTAGGGTCTAATAGAACCCTATGTACAAGCTGAGGTCCTTACCAATCCATCTGGATAGATTTCTAGATAGAAATCAGATGACTGTAACCAATGCACAAAAATACCCCTATTTGACCTATATTTTAGGGCAGTAGTGTACAGAAGACTTAGGGATCTAAAACCTTGAAAATATCTAAGGTATCAGAAAAGGATGTCTGAATCCTAATTTTTTTTTAGTGTTTTTTGGGATTTTTACGAAAGAATCAAGAAAAAACCTCTGATTAGGGATAATTGGGCTACTAGGCCTATTAGGACAAAAAGTTGTATGAATTTGGAACTCGATTGTTTTGAGTTTGAAGACCCATTTAAATGGGATTGGTAGGATTTCAAATGTATGTATTTGTGATGGAAATATCCCTTGGAGCACTGATGAGCAAGTTTTGAATAGTTTGAGCTTGGAATATTCCAAGGAGAGAGTATAGTGACAAGGAGTAATTTCAATGTTGGAAATCCTTCAAGGTTAAGAAGAATGGAACTAACTCATAGAATGGAGTTAGAATAGTCTTAGGCTTGGAGAATTGAGAATATTAAGATTATAGAAGAGAAATAGGAATCCTAAGTAGACTAGGACAAGCAGAGTCCTAAGTTGAGCAAGTGCAAAGAAAACCTTGGAGCACTTCCATCAATTTTCTAATGTATACTAAGTTACAATTATCTGATATTTTCTAATGTATACTAAGTTACAATTTTATAATATTTTCTAATGTCTACTAAGTTATGTAATTTTCTAATATTTTTTAACGTATACTAAGTTACAATTTTCTAACATTTGCTAACGTATTCTAACATTTATACTACGATTTTTTAATGTTTTCTAATATTTTCTAACATTTTATAACATTCTACTATGATTTTCTAACATACTACTATAATTTTCCAACATATTGTAAAATTCAACTATCATTTTATAATATTTATGTGAACTAAATATTATTTAAAATAAATAATTAACCAAAATAAATATAAAACATAGAATTTACAATAAAAATGAGAAAAATGCGTGTACCTAGTACTACTAACAATCAGAAGAGGTGGAAGAATCTCAGGAGGTGTTGATGTCGTACTGGATGTCACTAGTTCGCTCTCAGCCTAGGGTCCACCAAATCTCTAATAGTGAATGGTTAAAATGAAATGGGTAGTCAGAAATTTATAAAATAAAAATTGGCGAATAATGGCTTCGTGCGAAGGGGGGCTTCGCACGAA
>MU225105.1:2726185-2738012 GCA_018584345.1 Thuja plicata | reverse complement strand
TTAATCTCCTTCACTCCTACCAAAACCCTACCTAACCTTTAATCTCAACCACTCATTTTCCACCTCTTAATCCTAGCCCTCCATTTTCATAAGAAAATCCATAAAAGGAGGCCTCACTCCTCATTTTAAAAAACTAGAGTAGTTAGTGGGAGTAACTAGTGTGAGAGTAACTAGTCAGTAAATTGAGCATTCTTGCACACTTGAGCATTTGAGCACTTGAGCACTTAAGCACACTTGAGCACTTAGTTTAGATTTCATCTCTTGCATGTTAGTCTAGATTTACTTTCATAGTTTAGTTTGGATTCTTGTATTTTCATCACAATCTAGTTGTTAATCTCTTGCATTTGCATTCTTAGTATAGATCTTGCATTTGCATCCATCATTTGAGAGATTTGGGGAAAGTTTCACATACTTGTGCTCAAATCTTCATCATTTTGCATCTATCTTAGTGGGATTTATTGCATTGTGTTGGGAGAGCACACCCACAATATCTCTAAGAGAAAATCAAACAAGTCTTGGGTGCACTTGTTTTAGCTCATCGGAGGTTGTAGTGAAAATTTGGTTGTATTTCAAGTTATTTTCATGCTTTAATTTATTAGTATATCTTGTGTTTTGCATGTTTTGACTTGTTGTGTAGTTGCAGGAATTTTCATTGCATACAGCTAGTAATTTGCGTTGTAATAGTTAACTCATCTTTGACAAAAAAGAACGCTAAAAAATTAACCAGAACAAAAAACAAAAAAAAAACAAAAAAAAAAAACAAAAGAAACAATAAATGCTACAGCCAAAGATAAACTGCCACCAATTTTAGAACCTAAAGGGTAGGGGGCTTAACATCTTTCCAATCTTAGTTGATCTCTTTCAACAAAATAATAAAGGAGCATCTTTTATAATTTCCTTTAGCAAGTTCCCAGGCAATAGGGACATCCATCACGAATCCTAATTCCATCTCCATTTCCTTTTATCTCTCCTTATCTCAAGTTCCAAGAAGTCTTGGTCATCATTTCCTTACTATGATCCATAAAATATTTTAGTTTTGTTTTGTGGTCCTCTTGGTTTTCTTTTAATTTTAGAAATTTTATACAAAATTTCCCCATTTACTCTTTATAGGGAACCAATTCATGTAGCTTCTAAATCTATTGTTCATCAAAATTTTGAGCCCATTTGGTAGGTTCTTGGCCACTTCCCAAATTATCTCATAAAAAAAACTTCATACCAATAAGCTGCTCTTGCATCTTGATTGGACAAGGCATTGACACTATTAATATTATTTTTGGTTGTTTGTAGCTAGGACAACAACCATTTGATGATCTTATTTAGTATATTGTGTGCGACACATAAATTTTCAACCTTGTCCACTATTTTTTGAAATGCTTATAAATCAACTTTCCTGGGAGACAAAACTAGTGAATGCAAAGTATTGTGTTTAGGCAATGATGCGTTGAGGCCAAAAATAATTTTCCTTGAGGGGAAATTATTAGGGGTTTGTTCTGATTGAGTAGTCCATAAGGAATAAGATTCAATCGTATCTTCAAACACCCCTTTTGAGCCACATTCTTGTCCTTAGAAATATTTTTCATTTTAGAAATTCTTTGGGGGTTAACCCTCATAAAAAAATAGGGTGCTCTCATTCCAAATGAGGAGGCCCCTTTGTACTCTTTTCTATGAGAAAGCTACAAAAAGATAGTGGGATCCATGGAGTTAGAAGAGTTAGGGTCATAACTAAGCGAGATGGATAAATTAAAATTGTACAATGTATATATGAGGCCTTGATGATGGGGGAGCCCAACATTAACACTAATGGTAGCCATTAATTGGATTAGAGAAGAGAGAAACTAAAATAGAAAATTAAATTTAGCTTCATGGTGAAAGTGATTCAAAAGAGGAAATAAATAGGAATAAAGGAATTTAAACCTACCATCCAATGTAATATACTTAATGAGGAACAACACTACATCCTTCCATTCACTGAAAAGACCTTATCCATTAAACCTTTTTGTAGATACGACATCTTCTACCTTGACCAATTTTTTTTTTAAAATTATCCTTGTCTAGTCTCCCTTATAAGTTATAGGAAGAATTGCACCTTGAGTATTTTGCTTCATAGCTAGAAAAAGCATCTCCATCAAGACCATTAAATGCTTGTCCTAGGACTTTGAAAATTTATTATGTAAATAAAGGTCACAACCTTGCATTTCATGCACATAGTTTTCAATGTTTCCCTTAACTAAAATCAGCTAGAGTAGTGTTGTTTTAAAAAATTAGACTAATTAAGTTTGGTTTAAATTATATCCCCCCCGCACACACACACACACACACACACACACACACACACACACACACACATGTAAAGCTCCAAATGAAGGAATACACAGATAGGCCAAGTAGAAAATATTAAGCCAAACAAGAATATAGATTTTTTTGTGATACAAACTATGGGGGAACATGGAAATCATACATATAAAGGTAGGAATTTCTAATGCATAAATGTTGCAAGTAGTAATATGAAAGTTCATAATTAAAATGTTAATATTCAAATCTTTAGTCAACATATGTGAGTTGATAATTTAGGATGGAAAAACAAGATTCCCCATGCATATTGTGCAAGGAGGTACACATCTCAATAGAGATTGTGAAGTGTCCAATGCTAGCCAATCTATCTGCTAGCTTGTTCCCATTCTTGAGGGTATTCTGCAATTTGACATGAAACATCATGGATAAAATGTTCCATATTTTAGTCACGATTCCAATGATATCCCAACAGGGAGTTTATATCCGACTATGCATCATAATGAAATTTTTAACATCTCTTCCAATCACAATTATATGGATTCCATTTTGAAAAGAAATAATAATTCCATTATATATTACAACTACTTCAATGTTTATGTAGGTTTGGAGTCCTAATTTAAAATTTACTAAATGACGTCCAAAGTCTGGGGGTATTCTATTTAATATTATTCTGAAGTCTTGTTGGAGGATATTCATAAAGAGAGGAAATCAAATAAATCCCAATATTTAGCAATATACCAATCTAGAGTTGGGGGAGTAAACTTGTGTTTGGTTTTAGAAAAGCACTTTATATTTTTCTTAATATTACTGATAAAAAAAAAGATTTATTCTAATTTTTTATTCTTTTCCCTAAATATTGTGTGAATACATTCTTTCCTTTAAGACCAACTTATTTGGAGAAATACCTACTAGAATATCTTCACATAAAAAAAATGGTGTGAATTTGGAGGTGACAAGTATAGATAGTGGAACATAATGTGATTGATACTTTTCATATCCCTCTCAGACGGATCAGATTATTTGACTAAATAAGTCTCCTTCTTTTTCAGAAATGGTTTTGTGTTTCTTCATCTTACACCACTTAATGGTTGTGGGGCAATTAGGAGAAAAAATCTTCAAGATAACTTTTAAAGAGTGGAACCCATTAGAGTATGAAAACCATAGTAAATTATCTTTAATTGTAATATATTTCCTATTCAAAAGATGAAGAAGTTTATAAGTAGTATGGAGACCCATGTCAAACCATAGAAGATATAATCTCTAAGAGAGAGAAGTGGAAGGATCCAAATGAACGTATATACCAAATATCCATGTTTTTAAGTCAAATATATTTTAATAGCTGAGAAAATTGGATGGAATTAAAGAGTGGCCAAAGAGGTAAAGGGTCCTTTTTAGAAGAGATCCTATTTACCATTCCGAATTTTCCTCAAACACCCTCTATAAGGATATATTTAATATTGATGAATTTATTATATATATAATAACCATGAGGCAAAGGGCCCTCATTAATAAAATTCAAGCCATTATTATTTTTAAGGTACATATAGATCAAGAATTTGTACCAATTTAAGGACTCATAAAAATATTCTAACTTATTTTAGAATGTATGGCTGCGTTGAGCTTGTGATAGTCTCTAAAATTAGTTCCTTCAACAAATTAAAGGGATCACACTCTCTCTAGATCAACCAAACCAAGTCATCTTTTAGTTTCAAATAACAACCAAATAAATCTTATTTGAATTTAAACTAGAAATCACACCTTATTGTGAAATGGGTATGTCACAAACGTATGACAGATAAACTAAATATTTGTCCCTTTGTTAGTCTATCCTTGTCATCCTCTCTATATCCCCTTATATCTAATAGGGAGATCCTTACACTAAGTCATCTTGAATATTTCCTATGTCTCTAATCTTGACAAAATAGGGTGTCTTTTTCAACCCTAACCTAAGGTTATAAAACTTGGTTCACCTTCCCTTGTCTTACAAGAATTCAAACATCGCTAAATCAACTAGGGTAAATTCCACCAAAATAATACAAATCTGTTACATATACTTTTCAATGTTGTTCTCACACTATAATCAGCCTATGTACTCCATTATTGGATTTTATAGCCCTAGGTTATCTATCTTTTCATTGAGTTCCTTATTTCAAGGAATAGGACTAGTGGTTTCTTATAGCCGTAATCACGCTCCTAAGCTACAAAAACTCTAAAACTTTATAGACGAGTCCATAAAATTGCCTTGGATCCAGACATCCTTTAAGGATACTCAAAAAATTTTTAGGGTTAGGAGTCCTCAATTCATCCATACAGTACTTCAAATCTGTTAGAGACTGAGTCCTTTAAAGTAGGGATAATAGGACACTCTGGTCCCAAAGCTTCACAAAACCAGATGAAATGGATTCATTGGATTCCACCACTTCTCATAAAGACTTTTCAAACTCCAAATTTCATCCTTTGTGCATTATATTTGGCTATCCAATTCAACCCTGCAAATGTAACCTTATGTTCCTCTAAAATCCCTAGTCGGGCTATTGCCAAGCTGGCCTAGGGAAAGAGGTCAAAAATCAACAATGTCATTTCTAAACATAAAAAAAAAATAAACCTATTTTGAAATGGCTCCCTTATCATTTATCCAAGGCACAGATACTTTCCAAGGTTGGAAATTTCTAAGGAGTCATTTTACTATTTACAGTCTTGTCTAGTCCAGAGAACACATAACAAGAAGAAGAACTTACATACAAATTGAAAATAGAAAATAAGAGCTAATATCCCACACACAGTGCTATAAAATAACTATCAAAATATAATTACATTATAAATTAACCAAATTCAATCCATCTTCAATGCTTGCAAATATAAAATCACAAAACTATGATAATACAGTAACTGCAACTTGCTAATTCTTCAAATTTCTACCTAGAAATACTCCAACCTCATTACAATGTCATGGAAGTCCTTAAATATGGTTTTCCTTTCTTGGAAAAATTTTCAAACCGACCCATAACTGCACTATGGCACAAGGAAGCATTTTAGTAAAAAATTTGTCAAGCAACATTTAAAAGTTGCAAAGTTGCTCAAGCAACTTTTGTACTTTTTACAATTTTTACTCTTTCACCATTATAACTCCATGGTTGGAAACCAAAAAGTCACAAATCATGTCCTTAGACCTTAAACACTCCAAAATTTCTTTCTGAGAAGTTTGACTTCCAAACACAAATTTTGACCCATTTTTTCAATTAGGACATTACAAAGGTCACTTGGACTAGAAAACAACACAACTTGACACGCACTCTTTGAAAAAATTTCAAATTGATCCTGAACCTTCCTAAACAATCTTAAAAAAAATCTAGACCAGTTGTAGATCTTTCCAAAAAAAAATGGAGAGTTTCTCCTGAACCTTGCTCCCCCTGTATAAATAAGCTAAATTACTCCTAAAGTGAGTATTGCACGATCTATTCCCAACTTCTTAAAATTTTCTTCATCAACCCATGTAGCCTCTTATTTTGGAATATTGATCCATTTAATTAGATGTTCAATGTATTGACCATGTCTTGTCTTCTTCTTCAGTCTAGAGTCCATTAGTCTTCCTACTTTTGGCTTGGGTGTAGTTGGTAAGGGGACATCCCTTGTAATCTCTTCCTCCTCTTTAAAAACATCTCTCTCTTCTGGTATTCATTTCTGGTAGTGGACCTTTTTATGTCACTAAGTCCTGAACATTGAATCCTAGTGAGCTTGCTAACTCTGGAGTTAGATAAATTTTGTATGCATTTTCCCCATATTTTGCTAAGAATTTTCAAAGCCCAATCATTTTCATCTCCAACTTGATAGGTATGCCTTTCTTCAACCTGGGTTTATTAAAATGTACCATTACAAAATCCACCACTTCAAAATGCAAGTCCTTTTAATTTTTATCCACTTTAGTTTTCAATATCAGTGTTGGCTCTATGAGTGTTTGTTTTAATTAGTCAAGTACCTCCTTCATTGATTGGGAAAATTATTCAGCATGTCCACCCTTTCCTTCCATGCTCCCAAAGTCTCTAAGTTCACAAAATCTCCTAAGGGGAACACCATACACTATTGCAAATGGACTTTTACCAGTGGGCCTATTGATATTGTCATTGTAAGTATATTCAACCTATGGTAGGAATTGATCCCACATTTGTCCATAATCCTTTGTGAGGAATCTCAGAAGGTTTCCTAAACCCTATTTATGACCTATATTTGGCAATTTGTTTGTGGGTGATAAACTGACCCAAAAGAAATATTTGTTCTTGGCCTCTTCAATAATGTTTTCCAGAAATTCCCCATGAACTTGACATCCCTGTCTGAGACTATATTGAGGGGTAACCTATGGATTCTTACAAATTCCCTAAAGAACAATTGGGATATGTAACTTGCATCATGTATTGTCTTGCATAGAATGAAATGGCTAATTTTACCAAACCTATCAAAAACTACAAAACACTATCCATACCAATGCTTGTTCTTGGTAACTCCACTATAAAGTCCATACTGATACATTGCCATGACCTATTAGCAATGGGTACTAGTTGATATAATCATGCATTAGAATTCATACCTTCGGTTTTTCTAATACACCAGATATTACTCCACATAATTCCTTACATCTCTATGCATCCTTGGCCAATAATAGAACCTCTAAACCAATTCAAGGTTCTTATTAAGAACAAAATGACCACTATGACTTCTATTGTGTTTTTTTTGTATCAGCTTCTCCCTCATAGATCCCTTGGGTACACACAATTTTCCTCCCCTAAACACCAATCCATTTTGTAATGTGAATATGCAAACTAGCCATGAAAGTGATTGTTGAACTCCACACATACCTTATAGGCCTCTGAGAAGTCTTCATCTTCTTTATACAGATCCTTGAAGCTTTCCACTCCAATACTTTGCAACTACACTTCTTGAATAGTGAGTAGCCTTCATCTCAATGCATCAACAACCTTATTCATATGCCCATTCTTATGCTTTATGGTGAAGTTATAAGCCTGTAAGAACTCCATCCACATAAAAATATATATTACTTAGCTTCTCTTGGATATTTGTGTAACTCAAAGCTTGGTTATTAGAGAAGATTGCAAAATCTTTGGGTAGGAGATAATGTCTCCACTCAGTGAGGGCTTGAACTAGGGCATAGATTTCTAGGTCATAGGAGGAGTACTTCTTATAGGCCTCATTCAAATTTTCACCATAAAAATTCACTGGCCTACCTTCTTGGATCAAAATAGCCCCTATTGATATGCTACTAGAATCATACTCCAATGTAAACAATTTCTTAAAACTTGGTATCATTAGGATGGGTTGGGTGGCTAGATTTGTCTTTAACAACTAAAAACCCATATTTGCTTCTTTATTCCACATGAACTTAGTCTAAATAATCCACCCTTTATAGTATCTAGCACTAGAGAACATATGACACTAAAGCCCCTAATAAATTTCCTATAGAATTGGGCAACCCTATGAAAAATTCTTACCTCAGTACCAGATGTGGGAGTAGGCCGGTTGAGTATAGCCTCCACCTTGATAGGATCCATCTTCAATGACCCTTGTGAAACAACAAACCTATGGTACACCAATTTTTGTTTTTGGAACTCACACTTCTCCTAATTGATTTCTAACTGCTCTTCTTGTAAACTCTTCATTAAAATTTTCAAATGCTTTTGGTGCTCTTCCTTAATCTTTTTGAAGATGGGAATTTTAACAAGATATACTACCCTAAATGTCCCTATGTAGTCCTTAAGTACTTCATTCATCAATCTGATGAATGTGCTTGGGGCATTGCTAAGCCCAAATGGCATGAAAAGCCATTCATACAATCCTTCTATAGTCTTGAAGGTTTTTTTCCATTCATCCAATTTCTTTATGTAGATTTGGTGGTATCCACTCTTAAAATCCAACTTTGTGAAGTACTTAGCCCCACCAAGACAATCCATTAGGTTCTCAATCCTAGGGATTGGAAACCTATATCTTGTTTTTTTTTTGTTTATGGTTCTAGAATCTGTGAATAAAATCCACTTACCTCCTTTTGTTTATGCCAAAACCATTGGCACTTCACAGGGACTTATGCTCTTCTTAATAAGCCCTTCATCCAATAAATACTACACTTGTCTAGATATTTCCTTGTTTTTCTCAGGGGCCATTTTATAAGATGCTTTATTGGGAAATGATGTACCTATAATGAAGTCAATTTGGTGACTTATGGGTCTCTATGGTGGTAAGACTAAGGGTGTTTCATCACTCACAATATCCTTAAATTGCTCTAAAAGTTCTTGTATATCCTTGGGTAAAGGTGTTTGTGCTTTTGTCCTCTCCTCCTTAGGCTTCATCATGACTGCATAGCACTCATCATCTTCCCTCTTAAGAACTTGTAGGAATTATTTTCCTCCTACTACCAACACATTAGGACTATTCTTCACTCCTTCTTCCTTGATCAAGGGTTGTATTTTTTATGTCACTCCATCCTTTAGAAAATAATAAGCTTTTTTTTCTCCATCATGCATGGATTTTCTATCAAAAAGCCATGGTCTTCCCAATAGAATATGACAAGAATTAATGGGAATTCTATCATAAAGATTCTTATCATTATAGCCTCCAATTTCAAATTCAATCCAGGATTGTTCATTTAGTAGGACATGTTGTCCTTTTTTCAACCATGTCACCCTATAAGGATGGTCATGAGGTATCTTAGTCATTCCAAGTTTTTTCATTGGTTCTTCAGAGATGATGTTGTTTGTTGAACCTGAGTCTATTATCACTCTTCATACATTACCAAGAATCATGCACTTCATTTAAAAAGTGATCTCCTTTTTATGGTTTCTTCTCTAACTGGTTCCTTGATTAGAACTCTCATTATCATTATATTTTCCCAACTCTCTAAATCAAGAGTGACCTCAAGAGACTTCACACTACTTGCATCTTCCTGCACATAATTAATTCTTCTCTCTAATTGTGAAGATGTGGCTTTTTCAGGACATCTATATGTTGGATGCCCAAATTGGTGGCAGTTATAGCATTTCATGTTTGAAAAGGAACCTCTATTGGATCCCCCACAAAATCTTCCTCTTCCACCACTGTTACGACCTCTTTCTTGTTTATAATTACCACTACTACTAGTTTCATGGCTCTGTCCTGTCAATTTTGTCTCCCCTTGGGGTCTTGAATCATTTTTCCTGCCACCATAGATACCTCTGTGACCTCTAGAGTCTCAACCCCTTCTTCTGCCTCTTTTATTTTCTTCATACCTCTTCTTTATCTTCTCCTAAACCTTGAGAGATAGTTTATAACACCTTTATACAGAAGTAGGTGTCAAGAGACTTATTTCCTCTTGGATACTCCAACTAAACCCATTTTGGTACCCAGAAACTTTTATACATTCATCCTCTGTCACCTTAGGCCTTAGGCATAATTTATAAAACTCCTCTGTATAGGCACTCACCTCTGAATATTTTTGTCTTAGATTTTGTCTCTTCTTATGGATTTGTATCTCATAGTCCTCAGGGATGTAGGTATCCCTAATCTTTGCAAACATCCCTTTCCAAGTGCATATTTGGTTCTTTCCTTTGCAACCATCACCTTCTCACTCACTTCTTATGTCCTACATTGTACTTCATAAAGATTAGTTTTCTATCTTTACAAGTTATTCTCTTAGGAGTCTATTTTCCTCCTCATGTTCATCCATTTTCTTAGCCAAATTTGTGTTGGTTACCATGGTTGGTTCACCCATGGATTCAAGGTCAGTCATACACCTTCATAGCCAAAACATTTTAGGGCTCTGATACCAATCTGATAGGGAGCTCCTTACACAGAGTTAGCTTGACTCTCTCTTAGGTCTCTACTCTAGACCAAATAAGGCTTCTTTTACAGCCATAACCTAAGGGTAGAACACTTGGTCCACCTTCACCTGTCTTCAAAGAATCTCACTACTAGAAAGAATTTATACATCACTAAATCTACTAGAGTAGATTCCACCAAAGCAATACTAATATATTAAAAAAAAATTGGATGGTTGTTCTTACACTATACTCAACCTATGGACTCCATTATTGGAGGTTTATAGCCCTATATTATGTTGGAGATTTGGTTCTGAACAGTTGATTCATTGCATGTTTGTCATTGATGGCAACATATAATACATAGAAGGACTTCTGTATGTAATTATCCATATGATGACATGAAGACTTGCATGGATAGATACATTTTTTTGACATGTTTATTATGCTATGTTCATACACACAGACCTAGATATGATGTTTCAGTAAAGATATGTAATTCTGTTATTGACGGTTACAGTTCTGGAGGAATAACAGTTTAAGGCCAATGTATGTAACATGTTTATTGAGTTGTGCCTATCTTCAGGATATGTGTGTGTCTATTCATGTTAAGTTATGAGTTTTTGATATTAATCTAAAGGCACCAAATGTATTTCAAGAAGATTGCAAAGTTATGATTAAATTGGTGAAACTGACTTAGTAAAGCGACGCGTCTATTCAGTTTATAATTGTGCGGTTGTAATTATGCTTGTGCGCTTAGTAGAGCCAACAAGGATGTTAAGAAGAGTTTTCCTACACGTCTCATGATCTCATACTTGGTGTATATACTTATATAAGGTCATTTGTGATAAGAAGAGTTGTGAAAGCCAGAGATAAGAAAAGCAGAGCAGAGTGTTAAAGCAGCAGAGCTATATTTATCATATGTTGATAATATAGATATTGAATTTGAAGCTTTTAGAATATAGATAAGATTGTTATAGAGCTTTACAAGAGGTTAAAGCATCGGCACACAAAAGGAACTGATCAGACAAGTAGTGTCACAAACAACAGTTCACCTTGTTGATACAATGTGTATCAAATAACTAGAAGGTTGTAGCCTTCACCACTTAGACAATGGGTCCTTGGATAGTGAGTCCACCACCCCTAAAATGGTTATTGTAAAAGACTCCTAACAGGGTTAGACCCTTAACCAGGTCACTATACTACTGCATTGTAATGAACAACTCCTAACATGGTTGGAAGATCTTTTAATAGGGATTACTAAAAACAATATAATTCTTTGTGGGTGTTAATTCCCACCGGGGTTTTTACCATTTGGTTTCCCCGTAACCAAATTGATGTGTTGTTTAATGTTTTATCTGAATGTGCATTTACTTTGTATCAATCTAGATTAATAAGTATAAGAAAAAGATAAATTTTCAGATAACTGAATCAACCCCCCCCCTCCCTCTGAGTTATCCCTGAAGTATTCTAACAATTGGTACCAGAGCCAAGTGCCTTGGAGAGAAAGCCTAACAGCTTAAGGTAGATCAGATGACATACTTCAGAAAAGAGAGTCCTAAGTTTGATGGAGAGAACTATCTGAATTGGAAGAAAAAAATGATAACACATCTACAATGTGTTGGCTTTGAGATCTTTGAGATTGCTACACAAGAGGTTGTAATTCTATCTCTGAAAGACCTTGCAAAGGATGATGCTACTAATAGACAAAAGGAAACATTTACCAATAATGCAATTGC
>MU225105.1:2705203-2721098 GCA_018584345.1 Thuja plicata | reverse complement strand
TTTCTTTGTCAATAATCACAAACTTTCTTTTAAGGGTGCCTATGAAATTGCATTTTTCCTTCATGCCAGAGGAGAGAGGTTTATCCTGGGGATCATGGCGGGGGCTTTGGGGTGGGATGGGATTCTTGGGGATTGATGTAGCTCTCTGGGGGCTGGTCAGGGGAGTATTACCAGTCAGGCTCATATAGCCTTTCAAGGAATCATTTCTGGAGTTTGTGGAGTGGGGGACATTTTCTGTCAGGGAGAGCTCCTTGGAGGCCGTTTCCAACATCTTGATTTTGCATTGTTCCTTGGATATTCTATTAGACCTCCTACGGCCAGAACCTCTTAGGTCCACTTCCAAATTGACCTGGGTTTCCATCATTTTCTATTTTTTGGGCTTGTAATCCGTCTCAAGTGTGTTGTCAACCCCTTTCCCTTCAATGTAATCCACAGAGTCTGAAACATATGAATCCTCCTGGCCATCCTTCATATAGTTGGGAATATTAATACTTTTTTTATGGGTTTTTTTCTCAGACTTCAAAGGCCCTTGAGTGATACAGATGGACTAGGAGGAGGAATTGGTGGTCTTTTCGTATTTTTCAGAGGGCTTCTCCTGGGGCATCATCTGAATAATCAGAGGGGGTTGGGGTGCCAGGCATATGGCTTTGTGAAATTGGAAAAGATAGAGGAGGAGGCCTTGGTGGAGGATAGCTCTATTAGGGTTTCTTTTGATATCAAGGATATTACTTTCTATAGAGTGCAAAAGATAAAACGGTATGGAAATTAAATCTTTGTTGCTAATATGATTCAGGAAAGGTAATTGGTACTTGTGAAACACCGTGAACTTACCTTCAAGCATGAAATACTTCATGATAATGAGACAAATTTTTGGCCAGAAGTCTGATAGCTCTTCTCTATTGAAACCCCCCTGTTTCTTGACCGGCAACTCTCCATCTTTGAAAAATTGTTGTAGGCTGGTAGGGTCAGTAGTCTGACTAGTATTTTTATACTTTCTCCCCACCATAGAGAGCCTCGTAGCCTCTACGATGACCTCCTCATTGAGATGAAAGTGAATGCCTCCCACCGAGACACTTTTGTTGTTCCAGGAGGAAATGAACTATTTAGATATTCTCTCGTCATGGCCTCCTTTCATGCGTTCCATGAAACCCCAAATTCTGGTTTCCTTGCAATAATGGGTGACCAGCGGATCAGAAGTGAAGGCTTCATCAATATTATAAGGTTCAATACAAAGAACATTACCCTCCATATCAAAGGTCTACTCTTCAAGCGTCAGAATATCCTTGGGGTCTGAGAGCTAACTATTGTTGCATGCCATATAAAACCACTCTCTTTTACAAATCCATTTCAAAAAAAGCTTATACATACACTGCCGATTTTGAGAATTTTGGAGACGGGCTCCATACTAACAAATCTAATGGATCCCTAGGTAACATAAATAGTAATAATAGAATTACTACCATTAATCGCCAAAAATGCGTTTTGACACTGACAGCGATCACTCCACACAAACAAAAGGTAATGATGGAACTTTATGGGAATTTGAGTTTTGCCTTTCATAATCACACCAATAACTCGAATACGCCAACACATGATCGAGGAGGGGTTCATAATAAATAAGCTAGCTAGGCACATTTAGACTATAGTATTCATTTCTCCCCCAATGATATGCTGAGTCATCAGAGGTAAATCACCAACTAACATCCAACTATTTAGTTTGGTTTGTTTTAGACCAATTGCAGCCAATGAGTCAGCAACCGAGTTTCCCTCTCTATAGGTATGGCCTATAGACATATGTTGGAAGCTCTCAAGAAGCTCATAGATCTCCAAAATGACAGTTCTAGTCTGCCACCCCACACCAGCTCCACTCTTGACTGCCTCTATTATTACTTTGGAATCCCCCTCGATTTCTAGTTGTCTGATGTTCATTTGTTTTGCAAGTTTAATCCCCCAGAGAAGAACAGTCCCTTCCACTTGGGTGATAGTACAGTTATTGATTGGTCCCACATAAGCCAGAAGGCAAGTGCCATGGTGATCTCTCAGCACTCCTCCCCCACCATGCCCAAGATTGTTAACTACCCCATCAAAGTTTAATTTTATCCTACCTCTAGGAGGGGTAGTCCATTTGGTAGCTTTTTTGGCAGTCTTTTTAGTATTGTCAAGTCTAGAGAACCCACTCAGGAGGTTCCAGCGTTCTGCTATCTTAGATTCCCAGGTAGCAGGAGGGCTGGATGGGAGCTTCCATTTAGCCATCTTGATATTTTCACTCAGAAGCTTAGTTTCGATAAGGAGACAGGTTTCAGGATGGATGCCTGTCTCCCTGAAGAACCTGTTGTTTCTTTCCTTCCAGATGGACTAGCATATGTGCGAGGGAAGAATATGCCAGAGGAGTTGGAGCAGAGGGTGGTTTAAAGGGGATCTCCAGTTAACAAATTGGTGCACCTCGCTGCCCAGGACCCACGACATACCCAATCTATCATAAATTCCTTGCCACAAGCTGGTAGCATAGTCACAGTGGATGAAGAGGTGGTTTACTGTCTCTTCTGCCTTCTCACATAGGACACATCTATTTTCCATTGAGAAGCCTCTTTTAGTAATATTATCTTGGGTTAGGATCTTACCGTGCATTAGGGTCCACCAAAATAAGTTTATTTTAGGCGTGAGCTAGGGGATCCACACCTTCTTCCAGTACTCTGGGTTTCTCTCCTCCTTAAGAAGCAAGTTATCAGAAGAACTAACTGCGAAAGCACCAGTCTGGGTGGGGGTCCAAATAATAGAGTCATCAACCTCAAAAATTTTGATACTAGTCAGGATGTCCATAAGATCCTTGGCTAAGTGTTGCAGGTCTGGTCTGTCCCTTAATTGATTGGGTAAATCAGCCCAAACTCTTCTGTTGGTGTATTTGGAAGCTCTAAAACCCAAGCTAGGTCAAAGGTAGTCCATAAGTGGTTTGAATTTATGACCCATCTGAGGTTGGTTCATGATCCAATGGTCATTCCAGAATCTGATGGACCTACCATTACCAATTTTCCAAAAAGCTCCTCTAGATAGGAGGGGCTTACACTTGCAGATGTTTGTCCAGAGTTTGGATCCACTAGGGAGGTCACTGTTATGGAACATCATTCCATAGGGGTGTCTTTGGAGATATTTGGTTTTCATTATTCTACACCAATCCACTTTTCCCTCAATGAGCTTCCAAGCCACCTTAGTAGTAAGGGCCTTGTTCATCAGACCAACTTTTCTAAGGCCTAGACCTCCCAATCAATTCGGGAGGCAAACAGTGTCCCATTTGACAAGATAAATCCTCTTTTTTTCTTCATTCCCTGCCCACAGAAAGGTTCTCTAAATTTTTTCTAGTTTTTTGGCCATATTGCTTCTAATTTTGAAGAGGGATAGGAAGTAGACCGGGATCCCCTGGAGGGTAGAAGCAACTAATTGAAGTTTTCCAGCATTGCTTAATATCTTTCCTTTCCAGCCAGTGAGTTTCCTCTGGGTTCTTTCCAGAATAGAGTTCCAGAATTCATGGGATACCTCTTTGACCGTGAGGGGAAGGCCAAGGTAAGGATAAGGGACTGAGGCTGCCAAGCATCCTAGGAATCGAAGCACCTTATTTTGTAAGTCCACTGGAGTATTGAAGAAGAATAGCCAGCTTTTTTGATAGTTAATACATTGACCCGAAGCCCAAGCATAACAATCCAAAGTTTGTTTCCATTGCCTGGCCTCAATAAAAGAAGAATACCCGAAGAGGAAAGTATCATCCACAAACTGTTCCAACACCACCTGATGGTGAGTGGAAGCAGGTTTGATGCCTTTCATCTTTCCTATAGTGGATAGCATACCCATAGTCCTGCTAAGCACATCAGCCACCATGATAAAGAGGTAAGGAGAGAGAGGGTCTCCCTGTCTAAGACCTTTCTCAGGGCTAAAATGGCCACCTAGGGATCCATTAGTTAGGATAGAAAAGCTAACAGTTTGGGTACACTCTTTTATAATTTGGATAATATTTTCACTAAAGCCCATTTTAGCAAGAATTTTGAGCAGAAAAGACCAATTAACTTTGTCATAAGCTTTGGAAATATCCAGTTTAAAGGCCATACCTGGGGCTCTTCTTTTGTCCATAGAGTGGATACTTTCATGAGTAGCAATGGCCGCGTCCAGTATCTGTCTACCTGGCACAAAATCTTTCTGAGTGTTGCAGATAATCTTGTCAAGAAGAGGCTTGATTTTTCCAATCAAGATCTTGGTGAGGATCTTGTAGAAGGTATTGCAGAGGCTAATGGGTCTGAAATCCATCATAGAAGTAGGGTTGTCATTCTTAGGGACAAGCACAATGTAAGTTTGATTATGTTGTCTAAGAAGGCACCCAGTCCTAAAAAAATCTCTGGCAGCTCTAGTAACATCATTTCCCACAATTTCCTAGTACTACTGAAAGAAAGCTAGAGGAAATCCATCTGGTCTAGGGGATTTTTAAGCTCCCATAGAAAAAAATACCTTCTTAACCTCTTCATCTGAAACCCGCATCGTGAGCATGTCATTATCCCCTAGGGTAATAGCGCTTTGGATGTGATCTAGGAGCTGGTTTTGGATGTTGTCTGGGCAGTTAGGACCCCTTTCCGAGTACAGGTTCATAAAGTAATTTACCACAACCTGGTTAATTTTATCCTTTTCCTTGACTTCATTCCCACCCTCATCCAGAAGAGAGGAGATGGTATTTCTGTTTTTATGGATGCTATCAGACCTATGGAAGAAGGTCGTGTTCCTGTCACCTTCAGCAAGCCACTAAATTCTAGATCTTTGCTTCCAGTAAATTTATTCTCTTTTCAAGGTTTCCTACCACTTGTGTCTAGTCCTCTCCTCTTCCCCCTGGATCTGAGGTGGGAATCTTCTGGATGCAAGTTGAGCCTAGAGGGAAATGAGGGTTTCAAAGAGATCAGTTTTCTCCTTGCAGAAATCACCAAAGTTGTGTTTTCTCCACCCTTTGACCTCCTTTCTGATAATTTCTAGTTTTTGAGAAATTCTAAACATAGCGGTACCCCTAATATTAGTCTTCCACCTGAATTTCACCTGCTCCCTAAAGGAGGGGTGAGAGCACCACATAATTTTGAATCTGAAGGGCGTCGGTCTAACCTTAGGAGAGTCAATCTAGCAGAGAAGGAGGGGGTTGTGATCTGAGATAGTTCTAGGGAGGGCCGACAAGGTGGATTTCAGGTAGAGGTTCCAAGAGGAAGTGGCTAGGACCTGATAAAGCCTCACTTGGATGAGGTGAGAACCTTTCCTATTATTGGACCAAGTGAAAGGGTCCCCCTTCAGAGT
Source organism: Thuja plicata (assembly GCA_018584345.1). NCBI lineage: Eukaryota > Viridiplantae > Streptophyta > Pinopsida > Cupressales > Cupressaceae > Thuja > Thuja plicata. The sequence goes on along the minus strand of MU225105.1, from coordinate 2,715,785 downwards.
AATATCAAGAAGACCTGTGGAAGCAATAAAATCTGCCAGCTCCCCCATAATGTCTGAGTAATCCATGAGGCCACCACACTTTTTAGAGGGGTAAAGGGGGGTGTTAAAATCACCAGCCAACAAAAAGTTTGTAGAGCCATCCTGATCAAGCCAGTGGCCCAGCTCAATCCACAAAGAGGCTCGCGCATGCCGGGTGTTAGGAGAATAAATATTGAAGGTGGTCCATTCGATACCAAACTTCCTAAAGGTGACAGCAAGGAAGTTAGGGGATGAGGTAACCAACTGAACAGTTATTCTATTCAGGTTCCAGAGCATGGCAATACCACCAGACGCACTCGCAGCTTCAGAATAAAGGAAAGTAGCCCCCGGCCAAAGATGCGGCGCCAGGGTAGCAAAGGTACTAGCAGACATCTTGACTTCCTATAGGAGAAGAACCTCCAACTTGAGATCAAAAATGTAATGTTTAACAGCCATTTGTTTAAGGGAGTTGTTCAAACCCCTCACATTCCAAGAGAGGCAATTCATCTCTTACTTTTGAAGCTAGATTCCAGGGTTTGTTTCCTTCATGCCGCAACCTCCCTTATGGATCCTTTCAATCTTCTTATCCATTCTAAGGGTCTTCCTCTTGGTGTATCCACCCCCACATCTACCTTTTTATTTTTGGTTTTCTTTTTCTATGTTTTCCATTCCCCCTCCTCATCCTATGAACCATCTGTGGAATTGAGGGAACTTTTCTTTACCACCTTTGGGGTGTGCTTAGCCATTCGAATTGCATCATGCAACTCAAGGGATACCACAATATCAAGCTGTTCCTCCCTAGTAGAGTTAAAATTTCTCTCCTCAGGGGGGGCATCAAGGTTAGAGTAGGTTCCAAAACTGGCGCCATCTTGGTTTGGGACACCCAATCTCTCAAGATTGGGTCTGGAGGAGACCCAGAGTATCCCCCGCCCAGCTCCTGGGGGGAGACCATTTCACCTTCTTTAGGTGTCAGCACATCAGAATTTGTATCAATGGCCACAGGTGTCTGCACATTAGAATCCATATCAACGGCCACCGAGGGTGGCATTGACACCAATGATTCCTCATTCTCAACTGGGAGAGGGGCCTCTACTATTCCTTTGTCCTTGTTCTGTCATTTCTCTTCCGACTTGGTGGCCTTGCAGGTATCACTAGAGTGGCCTCTATATTTGCATTTACGGAAAAAAAGGGTAGAATTTTCATACACCAATGCTTGGGTCCATCTACCCAGTTTAGATTTCAAAATAACAAAGTTGGGCAGGATTTTATTCATAGTGACATTCACATAGAATCTAGCAAACACCAACCTAGATTTAGACCTTGTCACCTGATCCATCGTGATGAATGAACCAAAGGAATCACCAATCCACTGAAAGACCTTCTCATCCCAATACTCGAGCGGGAGACCTGGGAGGCGGACCCAAATAGGAGCCGATCTAGTTAGGTCCATCACCGGATTGAAGCTGGGTTTCCACTTCGCAAGGGCTAAAAAATGCTTTCCATATACCCATGAACCTGATAGCACACTGGTCATGTCCTTGACAGTGGTAAACTTAAACAGGAAGAGCCCTCCTAGCATGGACAAAACCAGCGCCAATCCTTTGATCTTCCACTGGTTAGAAACCCATTTTATAACCATTTCAATGGTAGGTCAGAAATTGAAGAATCGACCCACCAGAGCCATCTGAAAGTCAGCCATCGTGCGATTCACCACAGATTCAGGGAGTGACAGTTCTACTCCTTCCTCAGTCTAAACAAAATCCACCAAAAGGGCCTACAAGGGTTGTTGGGCATCACCAAAAAGAGCACCTTTCTAGTTAGATTTAGGGGAGAGCGGGGGATTAGTAGATGAAGACTCTTTTTGAGATTCCCCCATTGACCCTGGCACAGTGACCGTGATCTGAGGTCCATCAGGTCCAGCAGGTGGGTGTGCCAAGTGGGCAGCATCTCCCCCTGGGGAGGCGGGCATGGGAACCTACAGTTTGAAAATCAAGCTGGGCGGGAAGGTGAACGAAAAGTTGTAGAGCGGATGTGTGTATATTCATGTTGAGTTATGAGTTTTTTATATTAATCTAAAGGTGCCAAACGTATTTCAAGAAGATTGAAAAGTTATGATTAAATTGGTGAATCCAACTTAGTAAAGTGATGCGTCTATTTAGTTTATAATTGCGTGGTTGTAATTATGCTTGCGCACTTAGTAGAGCCGACAAGGATGTTAAGAAGAGTTTTCCTACAGGTCCCATGATCTCATACTTGGTTTATATACTTATAGAAGGTCATTTGTGATAAGAAGAGTTGTGAAAGCCAGAGATAAGAAAAGAAAAGCAGAGTGTTAAAGTAGTAGAGCTATATTTATCATATGTATATAATATAGATATTGAAGTTGAAGCTTTCAGAATATAGATAATATTTTTATAGAGCTTTACAAGAGGTTAAAGCATCGACACAAAAAAGAAACTGATCAGACAAGCAGTGTCACAAGCAGTAGTTCACCTTGTTGATACAGTGTGTATCAAATAACCAGAAGGTTGTAGCCTTGACCACTTGGACAGTGAGTCCTTGGATAGTGAGTCCACCACCCCTAACAGGGTTATTGTAAAAGACTCCTAACATGGTCAGACCCTTAACCAGGTCACTATACTACTACATTGTAATGAACAACTCCTAACAGGGTTGGAAGATCTTTTAATAGGGATTACTAAAAATAGTATAGTTATTTGTGAGTGATAATTCCCACTGGGGTTTTTACCATTTGGTTTCCCCGTAACCAAATTGATGTGTTTTGTAATGTGTTATCTGAATTTGCATTTACTTTCTATCAGTATGGATTAATAAGTATAAGAAAAAGATAAAGTTGTTGATAACTGATTCACCCCCCCCCTCTCAGTTATCCCTGAAGTATTCTAACAGATTATCCATATTTTCATCGAGTTCCTTACTTCTAGGAATAGGACTAGTGGTTTGTTGTAGCACTAATCAGGCTGCTAAACGACAATAACTCTAAAACTTTGAAAATAAGCCCCCAAACTAATCTTGGATATAGAAACCCTTTATGGAGACTCAAAATATTTTTATGGCTATGAGTCCTCAATTCATTTTTACAGTACTTCAAATCCTTTAGAGACTAAGTCCTTAAAATTAGGGCTAATAGGACACTCTGATGCTAAAGATTCACAAAAATAGATGAAATGTATTCATCATCTTCCACCATAGCTCACAGGGACTTGTCAAACTCCAAATTCCATCCTCCATGCATTGTATTTGGCTATCCAATCCAACCCTACAAGTGTCACCTTTTGTTCCTCTAAAATCCCTAGTGGGGCTATTTCAAAGCTCGCCTAGGGAAATATACAGTACAATGACCCATTTTTTGGAATTTTTGAATAACTTAGGAAAGTTATGTATTGAGAGAGGACGGGTGAATCAATACCCTTTAAAATTTTAACCATACACATGAATCAATTACCGAGCTGAATACATTGCATAATATGAACATAAAGTAAATAATGCACATCATGAAATATACAACACATAATATAAAAATTTTGGTCACACATAAATCCTTAGTTAGAGGAAAAACCTATAGTGGGGATGATAACCATAATCCTTCACTACTACAGTATAAAGGTTGCTTGGTTACAGCTACAATGTTAGCTACTTCTAATAGCTTACCCTGTTTAAGTAATATATTGGGTTAAGAGTACAAAAGAAATATTCATTCTACCTTTTTAAAGGACTTTATAATCTCTAATCTAAGAGATCTACCTGGTTAGAGGATTTACAAAATATAAGACTTGTCAGGGCCTACTTACAAATGGGATTTTTTATTTTCTGATTACAAAAAAAATCACTACAAGATGTCTGATAGAGATGCACTAATCAAATATTGTCTAGACTCATTGTGCTCTATAACTATGTTTCCTTGTTCTGCACTCGGTATCTTAGTATCATAATCTATAATTCATTTTGTATACCTCTTGTTTGCTTCACTTTGCAACATCTTCATGAACTTTTTAGCTTTAGCAACATCAACAACTATATCAACTCTCTGCTCAATGTTCAAAATTGATCTCTTAAATACAATCTTCAGGTGGTTAACCAGATCTAGGGCATCAAGAATCAACGATGGAGATTAAGTGGTTAGACTTATAATACATTTTAAATTTTGTATGACTTCTAAAACTTCAATTGTGGATCTGACTCGTGATCCTATTCAATCATTTGTTCGGAGTCCTAATGACTCACCTAACTTTTTTCTTGAAATTGATGCAATGCTTCTTTCTTGGTGTCTAGATGCAATGTGTTTAAATTCAAATTAAATGTCATCTCTAGAGTGCTCAATAACATACTTGTTCTTACTCGGTAACTTATCCCTTGTCTCTAAATGTTTTAGCCTGACCTACATAACAACAATTTGAACCTTAACGTTAGTCACCCTATTATTATCATCATCAAAAGAATAATCCTAAGTTCCAATTTCATTTTTGGTAGTCTGTACATTTTTCAAAAGAGACTCTGATCCATGTTTCATCAATATGATCCCTTCTTCAGACTCATTGTTTAAAAAAATAAATTTCAACATTGCGTTATTTAGTCTCTTCTTCCTTCGCATTGCAATCTTCATCCTTCAACAATCCATGTATTTGTAAGGAAATATATTAATAATTTTTGTGCATTAAGAAAATTATATGACACGTTTCATTTATGAGATGGTCGGTGACCTGGTTTGGGGTTTCTTTGATTAAATTTAAATAATCATAATCATGTGCAAAAAGGAAATATTAATAATGGAACGACATCTTAATTTTTTGGCATGACCTAGAAATGTTGTCTTTTAATGGTGTTATTTCATGTTCTTCTCTCACTTTCCTTACCTCTCATTGATGTATATGATTTACCATTATATAACTCTTTACATTTTTAATCTACATGTAACTTTATTTCATATTATATTTTATCCTACAATTATTTTATCTTGTATATAGGTAACCTATTCTTACAAAATACATGTCTATATGTAGCATAAGGAAGGTAGAAAAAAATTGGAGACCAACATAGCACTCATTGCTCCCCTTGACGAGAAATATGCATGACCAATCTAATGGGGCTAATATATAGCTATTTATTACATCGTACTTTTACAATTCTATATTTATATAAAGTACAAAGTGAGAAAACCTAGCATAATTTGTATTTCCTCTTATATCTCTCAATTTAGATACTCATTTCATTCCTTTTTCCCTATTTAAATAAAGAAGAAAATGAATTGATGTTGGCTAGCATCCGATCTCCTTGTACATAAGTTTCAACACATAACCAATGCAATTATAATAGGAGAGAGTATTATAGATAATATTTTGATATGGATTTTGAAATTTTTGTGAGAAGTAAGCTTTCTTCTAAGTAGTTAGACATTGATATGACCTCACCTTCTCAATCTTACTTACCTTGACATATGACTATGTTTGATCCACACAGGCTGCCCAATATAGTTGAAAGTTTGAGTTATTTTTTATTAAGTCAGCAAGGAGAGAGTCCTGATCCCCTAACAACACACTAAAAAATAATAAGAAACAATGGAAATCCTACTCAAGTCTATTATAGATGATAGAAAGATAAAAAAAAACCCAAGCACAAAATTAATCAAAAGCCACCATAGTCATCAATAGAGAGCTTCTATCACTACTACTACCTTTACCACTATCATAGTTTGTCATCACCATACTGATTAAGGATTTTATAATCCTAGCACTACTATATAAAATTAAGGATTGCATCCTCATAGAGTTTCCATAGTTCAAAGCACAAAAAACGTGTTGTGATAACCAAAAGACCCAACTTAAGTTTAAACAATTCATTAAACCAAAAAAGGAAAGCTGAATGAAAATAGAAAAACCAACAGACCTAGCTATCATTAAACCTATAAATTATATCCCATTATTTTGACAGAATATTAAGAGAGCCTTGAGATTCTTCATTATCCTCCTTCTATTATTCATCCTCAATTTGTCTTTCAACTTATTTGCATCTTTCTTCAACCTACCCTTACCAGTGATCACTCTAACATGTCCTTCCTCATAATATCATTAACCACCATGCATATAGAAAGAATGACATTATTGAATTGATTTTTATCATTCATAGATAGAATAATAGAACCTTCAAGAGAAGTAAAATTTTTCAGCAAGTCATCAATCTGTGCTTGAAGGCCAGAGGGGGCATTTTTCTCATCCTAAATAGAGGAATGCAAAACATTCTCTAGGGGTTCGTTTCCAGTATGGATGAGAGAGTTTCATACCATATTAACCATTTCCTCCAACCCATTCAGGTTGATAATAATCTCACTATATTTTTTTCTCTTCTTCCTCAAGTTCTTCAGCGTCAATGACATAGTCATCATCATCTCTGTTCTCAGTAGAATCCTCTTCTTCTTCAAGTTCATACTCCACATTAGTCTTAGGTCCAATTTCCTCTTCAATCTTCTTATCCATTTATTTATTTATTAAGGAGATTAGTAAACCTTCTCTCCCCTAAGTTATCATCATGCTTAGGTTCTTCTACACATTCATTTTCCTCATCTTTATCCTCTTGATTATAAATGTTGATAAAAGGGCTTCATCTTTTTACTTTTTGTTTCAACTTTTAGCCTTTGAAGGGATGGGTCTAGTGGGATAAAATTTCCTTTTCTAGGGTGTAGTGTCAAGAAAGAATTCCTCAAGGGGGATTTCTTGCTCCTAGGTTTTAGGGGTTTTTATCTTCTCTTTCCCTGAAGGGTAAGCCTTTTTGCAGCTAGAGTTATCTTTTTCAGGGAAAGGATTGGTTTCTAAAAGATTATCTTAATAGTGCTCTTGGTTGGATTTATAGTGAGACATTGGCTAGGCTGAGGGTTAGAGAGAAGACAACTCCTAAATTGGGAATTGTCAAATTTGTGATGATAAAGGGCATAAATAAAGTGTTTATGGAGTGGGGGAGAAGCACCTTTGGAAATTCTGGTGCTCACGGATGAATAAAGGAAGAAAAGGATATTGATCCTACAACAATTTCTCAAATGATTCAAGAAAGGAAAATTATACTCATGAAGGGCAATATACATGCCTTCTAGGGTAAAGTATTTCATAACAAAGAGGAAAACATGAACATATAGAAGGGAAAAAGAGAACATGTCATATCCCTTTTCATTGGTTGTAACCACCTATTTTTCCCCTTTCTAATAAAATTTCTTCATGTAGAACTTATAATCAACAAGTATCTTCCTCTCCACTTTGTCACCTTCACACTTTAAACTTGTAGGTTCAACAATTAGCCCAAGGGTCCCACAAAATTTTATGCTCTCTATCATAACATTGCCTTGGTGCTAGGAATTACAAAATGTCATAGATAAGGTGGTACTATATCCCTTCATATCCTAGAAATACAATGTCATCATACCTCTTTTAAAAATATCCCAAAGCTCACTAGTATGTAATAGATTTCGACCATCTTTTGGCTTTGAACTCTTCAAAGGGCCTCTTATACTTTTAATCTCAGAGAGAATCAATTACTGATTTTTGGACATAATAGGCTCACTACTAACCAAATCTATAGAAAATCAAAAACCCCTTTCTTTCTTCTTTTTAGTGTGATAATAACGTTTATCGAACACTAGGCAATTGTTTTGTTGGGAAGAGCAGAAAGACTTGATATCATACCCCACAATAATGACGTGGTTTCTTTAATTTTTATGAAAGATTTGGAACCAATTTTTAAGAATTTTGATAAGATGTTTCACTTTACAGAAATATTTATACAAGTGATTGATTAAAAATCCCCTCATACGATCATAGATGAAGTATTTATTAATTTGATCATATAAAATTCTTCATTTAAAGTACTAGGTAGGTAGCCAGGAAGCACCATGCGTCCAAGTATGTGTACTTAATATAAGTGGGGATTAAAATGTCTTTGATATTAATTAAAAATAAAGGCAAATAAAAAAATCATTCCTAAGTATCTCTATCATTCCTTTCATTGGGATATTATTACAAGTTTTATAATTATTCACAGGTCTATCTTTGTTATTGGAGACACCACTCAAATTTTTGTTGTTAATCCAATTATCTCTTGAGAGCCATCCTAGGACATAGATTTCCCTTATGCTAAGAAGGCGCATTGGTTTCTTCATTAATTTAATTTCCAAATCTGTCTCCCCTCTCATTAACAAGAACCTCTTTGTGTTTGTTAAGAAATTTCTCATACTTCATTGAGTACCAATACTTATGGTTTAGACCAATATTAGCCATGATATTTGCATCATTCCTTCCTTCTCTCAAGGTGTGGTGAATCTCGTCAAGCTTGAAGGTGGAAAGAGTTCCTCTAGAATCCTATGAAATACTCAACAAGTACCAAGGGAAATAAAAATCCCCTTTTAAATAGTCTATCATAATCTTAGAGTCTCACTGTGGGATGATAAAATCTAGATTCAGTTCTTTTAACCATTTTATTCCTTGCAAGGAAACAATAGCCGCTGCCCTATTATTTGAACCAATACCCATATTTTTTTCTAATTTCAAGTGATTCTTCTATTAATTCTTCTATTAGCAGTGAGAATATTTGTGTTGGCATTGACAATAATATTGTGCAATATATGGCAATATATTTGGATGATGATTCTAATTACATGGTTGAAATTATATAGAATTTTTTCAAGGTGTCCTTAATATTTTTTAAAGAATTGACTATGTCACCTAGTTACACACATAACAATCCCTCCTTAGGTAATGGTCCATGTTTGGAATTATATGTATTACCTTCTGTTTTACTATCCATAGCTCTTTTTGCATATTGGTTGTCATCTCTTTATGATGAAAAGGGTTGAGAGGTAAGTAACTCAATATAAATTAACTCTTAACTGTAGAATCTCTTTCCATTTTGTATTTTCTTATGTATAATTTGGTTCTCTATGCTACGTTATTTGGTATGCCTTTTATTTTTTATTCTCTCTTTGGATAACCTTTAATGTCCTATTAGAATATCAATACAAAGAGACCGACCATTTGTGACATTCTTTCGATTTATTTTAATTCTTCTATTTATATACACATATTTTATCATAAATGTATTTGTATTATAAATTTCCTATTGTAATATCCTTTGGGGATTATGCAAAGTATTGAGGCATTTATAGCTCTTTAATTTTGATTCTTATGCACTATTCCTCATTTATACTTATGTTTTCATTATGTATGAGGGATTATCTCAATTCAAACAGATTATATGGATATACATTATTCAACTTACATGCATAATAACCCTAGATATTTTTATCCCTTACGTACTGATAGGGAGCCTCCTTGGTAACCTTCCGAGTTTGCTTGAAAATATTAATAGATCTCTCTTAGGACCTCTAGGGTTTCCTCAATCCACCCTTAAACACTTTGAAGAATCAACTCTTCCTCTCCAACCAAGGAAACTAACTATCATGTTAAAAAACACCATTCTTGTGTTCTACAAGAACCTTCCACTCAAACAACTCCAAGCCCTAAGCTTAAATTTGGATTTGCAGGAGGGTTAGGGCTTCAAAATACTCCATCTTTGGATTGCAACCCAGCTCTGAAACCATCAAATTGGTCCATGTTCCCATCGAGTTCTAGATTCTTATTTTCTAGGCTTTGTAGCCTTTTTGCAAATTAGGCCTCCTAGTTTTTAGGAAACCTCAAAAAAAGAAAAAATATCTCAGAGAACCCAAAAATATCTTCTATTACTCTTCAAGTAAATCAAAAACCCACAAGTATTTTCTAGGTCTTAGGGTACAGTACTGTCCGTACACCGTACTTCTTGAAAATGGCTTCTTTCTTGTTTTTGGACCAGTTTGAGGTCTTGGGCTTCAAAACTCATCTTGTTGGATCTTTGGGAACTCCTCCACCTTAGGGAAAACCTGCAAAACATCCCTCAACAAATAAATCACCTTCTTGGCTCATGAGAACACCCCCTGCAATTTTTAAACCAACTGTCACTTGCTTCCTCTAACTGGGCTATGAGTTTAGCTCGCCTAGGGCAAGTGCTTAAAAATACAAGCCGACACTTTGAGAGCTCCTCCTTCCACAAAATGGTAGCTCCATGGACCTAGTCCCCATTCCAAAATTTCCATATAGAACCAATGATGGGAAGTGGAGTTAGGTCCACATCTTTGCCCCTTGTCCAAAACGGGACAACAAACAGTCCAAAACTAAAAGAATTTTCAAACGACAAACAAAGCAAAAATAAAAAGAAACTTAATGAATGAAAAAGATTGGTAACATGTAGAAAAACAACCTCCAATGATCACAGATTTTTTTTCAATCCATTCAATACAAAAAAAACACAAAAATGCTTCAAATCTGATGTTTTTTCTAGAAAACTCTTGGCTCCTGATAACAGTCTGTACAAAAATGATTTCTCTCACTCAATTAGGGTTTTTAAACCTTATATATGTTTAACCCCCATGTTCCAACCCTTCTATGGGTTTAAAAACTCTTAACACCTCGAAATCCCTCTAGACAACAAAAGTTGTCAGCAACTTTTAAAAGTTGCTAATGTTGCATAGCAA
>MU225105.1:2672966-2698804 GCA_018584345.1 Thuja plicata | reverse complement strand
TATTTACACAAGAAAAGAAGCACAAAATGAAAACAACCTAAACTACTCTTGGTCAACATGACCTTATATATTTACATTGCCCTATTAGAGGGTCTTACACACACTAGCACACCAAAATGACAAGAGAATACCATAATTTGCTTGGCATCTCCAGGGTGCTCCTGCACCACGTACATTCTTATATATACACTTCATTTGGCTATGTTGAGGTTATTTTATTCTTTCTATATTCTTTTATTTAAATATATACTCGCTTGGAAGAAATTTCTCCCAACTTTATATCTAAATTATGTGTGGTGGGAGCATAAATTTCTATATGCACTTCACTTTGTACAAACCACATAATAATAGTTGTTCTCTTTGATAATATACCAAAACAAAAATTTTACTATTATAACACCCCTTTAAAATATTATATCAAGATTAAAAATAAATAAGAGAGGTCTAGCTTATGATTTTAATGTATAATATTATATGCGTCAAGCTCACCTAGTATATTTAATAATTTTATAGTATCCCTTAATGCCTATAATTATTTATGAGCCACACAACTTATGAACTTACTATTACCAATTTAGTTTGCATACTAAATTAGTATGTTGACATTACTTTTACATTGAATTATGGATTGAATGGTTGTTGTTCTAAGTTGCAGAATTGCTTGAATACAGAAAATGAAGTACACATGCATGTATGACAATCATAAACATTATAATATTGCATAAAGGTACACATCTTTAACATTACTATTCAGCCAATGAAGATTCAATAAATTTCTATTACATTCATATTATCATATTACATTGTACTCTAAGTATTGATCAGATTCACATTTTCAAAATTATAATTGATCATTACATTGTGCATTCAAACTGAATGTAGTAAACAAATGTTCCTTCCATGTTACATCTGTATATTCAAACTTAGAGGACATATACAAAAATGAATGTAAGAGAGAAGCATGATGAGGTGTAGGGGTCCATACATTACCTTTAAGAGGTCTTCTTCATTCTGGAGTTGATTGACTCCATTATCTAAGTCTTCATGTCCTTGGCCTTGTCTCTATTTGTCATGTGTCCTAGGTCTTCTTTTGGTCCTATATCTTGCATCATGGAGAAAAATATGTTACATCCAAATTGGATCTAATAAATATATGAAAACCTAAAAGCATCATAAATCAATCCAATTTCCAGAATAGCAGAGTTACGAATAACATCAATGCAATGGAAAGATATGCATCTGCATTAACAGGATAATAACATCAAAGAAATGTAACTTTATGAAATCCTTCACTATATCTGAAAAATACAATGAAGAAGAGAATCATGATGGTCATATTATCCTGAATTACTATAGTTTGTGGGTGTGTTAGAATGATTTTAGAATAACTAAGAGGGGAGGGGTGAATCAGTTATCCTTAGGTCTAGATGTAGCAAAAAAAACTTTTCTATATTTCAGATCTACTCGGCAGCAGTAGCATATGTCAACAACTTTAATCATGCAGTTTACTGTCTAATGAAATTTCTTGTAGAAACATAACAGTAAAACAAACCATAAGCATACACACAAGTTGACACAAGTATTTAATGTGGAAACCCAATATGGGAAAAACCACTAGTAACAGGCTACCAAGTTTTCACTCTTCTGAAGTGAGCTCTGTGAGGAGCCAACCTTGTTAAAGGTTACAATAAGACACTGTTAGGTGTGACCTGATTAAAGGATTTAATCACCCTATCAGGAGTGGCCTTGTTAGAGGACTTAGAATATTCCACCTGAATGTTACCTTGTTAGAGGATTTATACAAATGACTGTTATGTCAACCTTGTTAAAGAATTTAACTGATATAATGGTTAGAAAGTAATCATCAGTTGTGATCTAATACATACAACTTACTTTGCAAATTCAGATCCAATTACAGCTCTGATGTTAACTTACTGGATGGCCTACATTTTCATTTCAATCTTTTGATCTGCTTGGAAATCCATCAAGCAATCACACATGCAACTCTGTGCTTCTATATTCATCCTTCTCTGCTAGATCATTCCAATTAGTAAATCAACTATGCAAACCTCTCGCATACACACATGTACTTCCACACACTTGCATACTCAGCAACACACAATGAATAACCCCTGAGGTTATCATATACCTCTTTGTCTAGGGCAGATAAATCTTTTCCGCTTAATCAAGATCGTAGATCTTAGGTTAGGTCAAATCCAATGGATCATTCCATCATTTACATTACATTTACTTATCCAAAGTAGTCTCTAATTAAATATTGAAACCATGCATTAATTATGGTTACCCATACATTAAATGACGTGGATCAATCTTCAATTAACTTTACATATCCCAACAAAATTAACTAAGTCGGCCATAGATCTCAAATCTCATCATTAATCCAATTACTGTAAGTCGGCCAACATCATTGTTTCCACTCGGCAATTTCACTTGTACTTGGCACTAAAAAAAATTGCTCATCACAAACAACTTCACTCAGCACAAGCAAATTTGCTCAGCACAAGCAACTTTTCTCAGCACAAGCCAAACGTGCTCAACACAAAACAAGCAGAAAAACTGTCTTTGAAAGATAAACAACTAATTACTTTGCCAGAGTGCCAAATGATCAAGTACCCTTTTATTTGCCCCATTCACTTGGTCTTCTTGTTAAATCTTCTTCATCAATAGTGGATATGGCACTCAAACATATAACAATAGTCTCACCAGTTAAGGTTTGACATCAATGACAAAATAACAATTACTTGCATTGTCACTTTCCAACAATCTCCCTCTTTGGCATTGATGGCAACACAAAACATTAAAACAATGATTTAACAAGAATAGTTACCATACAATCCAAAAAGTCACTTGTGTTCCTTGATATGAACAAATCTTCATTAATGTCTTTAGCTCATTATGATTCTTATCTGTAAAAATATTTCTCCCTCTGTGTCTGTAATCACACTGTAATCATCTATGTCTAAACATCTATAGACTCCCTCTGAGTAGATAATCACTTCAATGTTTTAAGTAGTAACTTTTTCCTCTATATAGGTAATTTGTCTTTCCCTCTTTCCTTTATTTAATCGCTCCCTCTTTATAGGTAATATCTCCCTCTTTGACAACAATGCCAAAGACGTCAATATCTGTATCATGTAGATCTTTAGTATCAAGTTGACCCTGTAATCTTGATTATGACTGATTTTCTTTTCTGTCCTTGTCCAACTTCACAACTTTAGTCAGTATCCTAAAGTGTGACTTACTATGCATCAATGTATCAAGTATTATGAGTCTAATATTTGATGCAACAGTACCATACAAAAATTAATTAGCCTCAGTTAGGGGAATCACCCCCATTCTACCTCATAGATACTCATGAGCATCCTTGGGTAGTGCCTTTGTGAATATGTATGCTAATTTTTCTTTAGTGTTCACATAATCTAGTATCACTTCTTTATTCTGAACTAGCTCCCTCAAGTAATGATACTTGATAGCTATGTTCTTTGTCTTCAAGTGCATAATAGGGTTTTTTAGAGATATTAATGGCACTCATGTTATCACAATATATGACAACTGGTTTAGTGATTTCTTCCTTCATACCTTTCAGTAGTATCTTCAACCACACAATGTTAGAATAATTGACTCCAGCTGCCACATACTCGGCTTCAGTTGTAGATTGTGAGGTGCAGTTCTATTTATTTCTTGTCCATGAGATCTTTCTTTTACATAAAAGAAATGCTCCACTAGTAGTGCTTTTCCTGTCATCAACATTTCCAGCCCAATCAGAGTCAATGTAAACTCTGAGTTCAAACTTGTCATTCTTCTTGTAGTACTGACCATAGTCATCAGTTCCTTTCAAATATCTTAGAATCCTTTTTACTGCCATCATGTGAGTTTCCTTGGGGTTAGTAGAAAACCTTACAACAATTCCACCTGCTAGGGCAATGTCAGGTCTACTGTGTACAACATATTGTAGTTTTCCAATCATTGATCTGTAGAGTGTTTGGTTCACTTATTTTGTGTCATCATCTTTTGTTAGCTTCTGTCCAGTAGCCATGGGTGTACTCACTGGTTTTGACTCTTCAATTCCAAAAGTTTTTAGTATCTCCTTGATATATTTAGATTAAGTGATATAGACACCATTCTTCATTTGATAAATTTGTAAGCCAACAAAGAATTTTATTTCACCAAACATAGACATCTCAAACTCAGTTTGCATCTTCTTTGTAAATTTTTGGCATAACACATCTTGTCCACTAAATATGATGTCATCTACAAAAATTTTAGCTAATAATGTACCTTTTCTTTTCTCTGTCTTCAAGTATAGGTTGTTATTGTCATTGGTTCTTGCAAATCCAATCTTGATAAGATAATTGTGCAATCTCTCATACCATGCTCTTGGTGCTTGCTTCAGTCCATATAATACTTTATGCAATCTGCAAACCATATTCCTTTTTTTTGGGTCAACAAAACCATCATCTTGCTCAATATACACTTCTTCTTCCAAGATACCATTAAGAAATGCAGATTTCACATCCATCTGATAAACTTTGAATCTTTTATAGGCTGCACATGCAAGTAAGGTTCTGAATCCTTCTAATATTGCAACTAGGGAGAATGTTTCACCATAGTCAATTCCTTCCTCCTGTGCATAACCCTTGCATACCAGTCTAGCTTTGTTTCTTGTCACATCTCCATGTTCATTTAGTTTATTTCTAAATACCCACTTTGTACCAATTACATTTTTATCCTTCAGCCTAGGTATAAGTGTCCAAGTCTTGTTCTTCTCGATCTGTTCAATTTCCTCATTCATTGCCTATATCCAATCTTCATTTTCTAAAGCATCTTTCACTATTTTGGGCTCAAATTCACATAATAGACATGTGCCATTTTTCAACTTACTTTGTGTCATAACTACAGAATCCTTTGATCCAATTATTTGATCAGAATTGTGGTTTTTCCTCACATATTTTGCTAGAGTAGGCTCAGGTCTTGTTCTAGGTTCATTGTTTGTATTCAGTTATGGTTGATTCTGTGACTCGACATCTCCATCAGATAGCTAGGCATTCACTTCCAGTTTCTCAGCAACTCCACTCTGTGACTCGACAGGTGCATGTTGTTGCTCAGCTATAGTCTCAGGTAGTGAATTAGAATCTTCCTCATCCAGATATACAAATTATTCTTATATTTTAGGCTCTTGTGTACTTTTAGCTTCATTTCTTTCTGCAACTCATCAAATCTTACATTTGCACTTTCAACAATTTTTTTAGTATTAGAATTCAAACATTTGTATTCTTTTCTTTTCATTGAATAACTAGGGAATATGCCTTCTTCACCTTTAGCATCAAGTTTTCCATTTCTATTTTATTTCAGTATAAAACATTTGCTTCCAAATACTTTATAATACTTTACACTAGGTGTATAACCATACCAAAGTTCATAAGGTGTAGCATTTGTACCTTTCTTGACTTGTACTCTATTTAGGGTATAGAGAAATACTTACAGCTTCTTTCCAGTATTTTTGTGCAACATTATTCTCCATCATTAGTGTTCTTGCACAGTCCATGATAGATTTGTTACTGCGTTCAGCAATACCATTTTGTGGAGGTGTCCTAGGTGCGGACATCTGTCTCTTTATGCCTCGGTCATTGCAGAACTTGTTAAATTCATTAGAAATAAACTCTCCACCTCTGTCAGATCTTAAGCATTTCAAATTTTTTCCTGTTTCCTTTTCAACTTTAGCTAAGTACGATTTAAATAACTGGAATGCATCAGATTTTTCCTTGAGAAACATTACAATCATCATCCTTGAATAATCATCAACAAATAGAATAAAATATCTAGCACCACGGTAGCTTCTTTCTCCAATGGGACCACAAAGATCAGTATGGACTAATTCTAGAATTTCTTCTGAATTATGTGTTTTACTTTTGAAACTAGACTTAGTCATCTTTCCTAGTTGACATTGTTTGCACATAGCATTCTCAGGTTACGTTAACTTAGGTATCCCTCTAACCTTTTTTGATTTACTTATGCTTACCAAGTTATCAAAGTTCACATGACATGACCTCTTATGCCATAACCAATCATCATTGTACTGTGCAAAAAAACATGTTTCTTTAGATAAATCTAGATAAAATAAGTTACCTTCAGTCTAATCACCACTTCCAACAAGTTCTCCAGTAGAATCATAGATCTTTTCTTTTCTGTGATGGAACTCAACTCTGTAACCAGAAGTGTTCAGCTGTGCAACACTCAGAAAATTGTATTTAAGATCATCAACCCAATACACATTATCACATCTGATTTTGTCAGTCAAGTTAATCAATCCTTTACATTTGATAAGACATGGTGCATCATTACCATATTTTACATATCCTCCGTTGCATTGGTTTAGGGTTTCAAACTTACCCTTGTCACCAGTCATATGATGGGAACAACCACTATCAAGGATCCAATGATCATTTTTACTCATATAAGAGATTAATGCAGTTTTCTCATCATCATCAGAATCTTCTTTCATTGCAACATAAACAACTTCTATATCATTGTCATTAGAATTGTCAGTATCATTGTCAGAAGTTTCTTCAGCAATATAACAAGATTTCTTACCTGTCTTTGTAATCCTTATATTTCCTGAAGTCTCGATCATCCTTTATGTCTTTGTATTGCTTGTATTTTTAGTCCTTTCTTTCATCTTTTTCATTCTTATTAGGACATCTAGCAGCTATATGACCAACTTTATTGCATGAAAAACAAATAATAGGAAGTTTACCTTTGTATTTTCCTTTTCCTCTGGATAGCCTTTTTTCCATAAGTGCTTCAAGCTCTTCAAGATCATCATCAGTAGTGTCATTATCATTGTTCACATGTTTCTTTCCTTTCTTTGATTTATTGAGAACCAACTGTGATCTAAAAGAAGAATCAATACCTTGTGGATTATAGCTATCATAATTTGACATTTCAAATGCAGTGAGTCTGCCTATCAAATTTTCCAGATTCAGATTATTGTTAGGAGTACATCTTAGTTCTTGAATTGCAGAAACTCTAATAGCATATACAGGAAGTAAAGTTCTCAGTACCTTTCTCATAATAGTGTTTTCATCAATTGTTCCATTAGCTCCTCTAATGGCATTTACAACTTCTTTTACTTTACCATAATACTGGTTAACATTTTCACCTTCTTACATTTTCATCTCATCAAACTTACCTCTTAGAATTTCTGATTTATCTCTCATCACATTTGTGTCTCCACCATAGACAGTTGCAAGTTTATCCCACATCTACTTTGCATTTGTGCAACTCTTTATATCATCAAACTCTGAATAGCTCAATGAGGAGGTGATCTCCAACATTGCTTGATTGTGCTCTTGCTTTTCTTTTAGTTGTGCAGCTGTGAGAGGAGTAGCAGATGTTACATAGTCATTTTCAATAAGTCACTTAGCATCATCTCCAATACTGGCCAGATGCAGTTTCATCAAACTCTGCCATGTGGGAAAGTTATCTTTGTTCAGCTTGGGAACCTCCTTCTTATACATCTTGATCTTTTCGCTCCAAGTACCTTAAAACTATTTTTAGGAGACCAAAGCTCTGATACCCATTGTTAGAATGATTTTAGAATAACTGAGAGGGGAGTGGTGAATTAGTTATCATCAGGTCTAGATGTAGAAAATAAAACTTTTCTGCATTTCAAATCTACTCGGAAACAGTAGCATATGTCAACAACTTTAATCATGTAGTTTACTATCTAATGAAATTGCTTGTAGAAAGATAACAATAAAACAAACCATAAGCATTCACACAAGTTGACACAAGTATTTAACATGGAAACCCAATATGGGAAAAACCACCAGTAACATGCTACCAAGTTTTCACTCTTCTGAAGTGAGCTCTGTGAGGAGCCAACCTTGTTAAAGGTTACAATAACACACTGTTAGGTGTGACCTGGTTAAAGGATTTAATCACCCTGTAAGGAGTGGCCTTATTAGAGGACTTAGAACATTCCACCTGAATGTCACCTTGTTAGAGGAATTATACAAATGACTATTAGGTCAACCTTGTTAAAGGATTTAACTGATACAATCGTTAGAAAGTAATCAACAGTTGTGATCTGATACATACAAATTACTTCGCAAATTTAGATCCAATTACAGCTCTGATGTTAACTTACTAGATTGCCTACATTGTCATTTCAATCTTCTGATCTGCTTGGAAATCTGTCAAGCAATCACACATGCAAATCTCTACTTATGTATTCAGCCTTCTCTGCTAGATCATGCCAATCAGTAAATCAACTATGCAAACCTCTTGCATACACACATGTACTTCCACACACTTTGCATACTCAGCAGCACATAATGAATAACCCCTGAGGTTATCATATACCTCTTTTTCTAGGTCAGATAAATCTTTGCCGCTTAATCAAGATTGTAGATCTTAGGCTAGGTCAGATCTAATGGATCATTCCATCATTTAAATTACATTTACTTCTCCAAAGTAGTCTCTAATTAAATCTTTAAACCATACATTAATTATAGTTACCCATACATTAAATGACGTGGATCAATCTTTAATTAACTTTACATATCCCAACAAAATTAACTAAGTCAGCCAGAGATCTCAAATCTCATCATTAATCCAATTACTGTAAGTCGGCCAACAACACTATTTCCACTTGGCAATTTCACTGGTGCTCGACACTGAAAAAACTTGCTCATCACAAAAAACTTCGCTTGGCACAAGCAACTTTGCTCAGCACAAGCCAAACTTGCTCAGCACAAGATATCCAGAAAAACTATCTTTGAAAGATAAACAACTAATTACTTTGCCTAAGTGCCAACTAATCAAGTAGCCTTTTATTTGCCTTAACTCAACCATTCATTTGGTCTTCTTTTTAAATCTTCTTCATCAATAGTGGATATGGTACTCAAACAGATAACAATAGTCTAACCAGTTAAGGTTTGACAACAATGACAAAATAACAATTTCTTGCATTGTCACTTTCCAACAGGGTAACCATTACTCTGATTATCCAAAAACTGTAGGAATCCAGAACAATGTAGCTATCTATTATCCCCTTTCCCATAATAAGTGCAAGAAAAGTTATGTGTCTATGTGCAAGAGAGAAAGAGATGTGCAGAAAAGGAAATGAATGATTTCTTGCAATCAAATAAAAAGGTAACATTATTGTTCAATTTTGTAGAAGTGAAGTTCTTCATCTTAATTTTGTTTGAAATGGAATAAATATGCATATGAAATAATTAAATAATAGTGCACAAAGATAGATAAAATATAGAGAACACTAATGTTGTTACAAAGTAGAATGCATATATAGAAGATCCAATTGCATTGGCTCAAATTGAGAAATTATGTATACATAGTTCATACATTATTGACATCAGACAAGAATTCATCCTAAGTGTTGTTTTGAATACTGTTATGTTTGAATAAGAGAGAAGACAATAAAACAATAACATATATGTTTGCAATCAACTGGAAGAGGATATGCATGTTGAACAAGGATATATTTTTATAGAGATATGCATGCAAAGACGGGAATTGAACAAAATAGTCTGTTCTTAAAGGAAAAAATGTGTGCAAACATAGGAGTTGAACAAAATAGTTTGTTCTTAAAGGATAAAAGAAATTAAGAAACATTGATATAAGTAGCTACCAAGACATCAATAAAGTTGTTTAAAGCAGTGTTTATCATAATCAAAATCAAATGATGCTTCTATTATACATGTTCATCAAATGACAGTGCCATATTCTAAGATCAAATCACGTGAACATTGCTATTATTTGAATACTGTTAGATACATGTTGTAATGAAAAATAAAGATTATGTAATAATGTAAAGAAAATAGCAGTATTATTTTACATGTTCACATGACAGTGGTTATATATTCATTAAAAAAAACAATGTTATTTTTTATGTTGTTTTTGAATAAAGTAGCAGCAAGAGGGTGTTGGCCCGTGGTACAAAAGTAGCACACTAGATACACATTAACAACACATTAATTGTATCCAGAGTGCCCAATAGTAAAATAGAAAAGAAAAACAAGGTCAAGAAGACCAACACCAAAGCTCAACCAACAAACTATCAGTTGAAACTTTCAAACACCCAAAGAAAAGCAAGGTTGTCGAGGGTCTTCCCTATGAATAACAACAACAGCCTCCTAACTGTAGATCTTCCCTCCAACAACAACAGCCCTTTCCACCTCAATAGTAAAGGGGCCCACCTCAATAGGATCAGTGAGGAGGGAGATCAAAAACACCAGGAAAAAATTGTAAAACCACCTACCGCAGAAGAGAGACCATAACACATCCACCTCCAAAGTCACGAAAAACCTCCCCCTCAATAAGAGGCAACTCCACCTCCATAGGAGCCATGAAAGAAGAAGCAGACAGACAGTACCAATCCCTCATCCGGATAAACCACTCACAATCCAAATCCATAGGATTGGGGAAAACACCCAAACCAGCTGCAAACTTCATCCAAAAACTACCATCCAAGGTGTGCCCTTGAAAACTATCAGCATTCACCCACCCAACAAAGAAAGGAAACACACTGTCCAGACCAAGCAGAAAGGACAGACCCACAAAAATAAAAAAGGAACTGGAAGAGAAAGCCCTCCCCATCACACCATCAGCAAACAGAACTTCTCTTCAAAGTGAAGAGCCAACAACCATGTCCAAAACTCTGGAGTATCTTCGTAAACCATCTCACAAAAAGGGCATCCAGCCGAAGAAAGGCAACCAACCACCAAAGGCCAAAAAATTGACCCTCCAGAGCCAAACCACCCATAGCTTCAACACTAATAAAAACCACTTCATGTATGATCCCTACCTAAGAAAAGATACTCTCAGGGGTAGCCAACCAAAACCCCTCCACGACAGAGCAGACATAACCCCAGGGGAAGCCACCACAACACCAGTAGGAAGACTTCACATCTGCATCCTTCTTACCCCAGCACATTAAAAGGGCATCCATCGACTGTTATAAGTCCCCACCCTGTATACTTCTTCTCCATCGCATAGGAGATCCTCCCAACCATCTCACCATGACCAGCCACTTGTCCTTGGACAAGGGAAATGGGCCTTCCATCATGTCAAAACACCAAAAAAAGTGGGAGCAGTGCCTCCCCCTCCTCAAAATTTCCACGAGGACCAACTCTGCCACACCACAATAAATAGAGGCACCAAGACCACCGATAGAGGAGGTAGAATACATCCGCCCATGATTCTTGGGCCAAACCATCCCTTCACTAATAGTTTTAGGAACATAGGCCTGAAGAGGCAAAAGCAACAGGAATCCCCAAATACAAGGGGCCCGCAACAAAAGAGACTGGAAAGGGTCGTTAACCCTGTTCACTCCAACAGGGACAAAGTATATGCAACCACCCTAGTAAGGAGCAGCATAGACCTTGCCCCACCACACTAGTGCCAAACAAAACCCCTAAAACCAAAGGTGTCAGTGCTAAAATGGCAGGGCCAGGGCCAAAACCCAAAACAAGGAGGGTCCAACCACACATCGTCCACATCCCAAACACTAGTAGGTGCACGCAGGAGAAGAACCACCTTCCAAACCTCCTTGGATCCACCTGGATCATCTTCGTCATCCTGGTCTCCCTCCTCAAAAACCCTTGAGTTTTAAAACTCTCCCCTTCCGCTCAAACTCACGCGCTCTCTCATCTATGCTCGGTGAAGTGACAGTATATAATGGAACATATGTGCATATATATAATGGAACATATGTGCATATATATAATAGAACTATGAAAATAAAAAGGAAGTATGCATGTTCAATGGACAATGCCCTCTCTTTTAGAGTGTTGTTCATGGGAGTCATGAGCCCATGATCGAACACCACGAGTAACTTTTTCACTGCAGGTAGTACCTATGTATAGATGAAATGCTTGTAATTTTTTTACAGGGGGACCATATAATGTAAAGAATTGTAGACATTATACATAAAGACATCAATAGTTCAATCACTTTGTCTCAGAGAGTGGGTGTTCAGGCATGGAGCCCAAGAAGACAACATGAAGATAAATACAGACATATAGTGGAGGAGTCAACAATAGTCTCAATTACAAAGAAACAAGAAGGTGGCATGAAGTAGACAGTGGTGGAGATGTTCATTACTAACTCTAGATAGAAACATGCATAAAGATCAACTTCCAAGTGAGAAACATAAGCTTATCTAGGTGTTCAAACAGACATTTGAGCTTAGCAAAGTAGCAAGATCATTGAAGACAGAGAGTGAATGCAAAGCTAGAAGTAGAGATTAACTTATCTCTGAGTTACAAGTGAAGATGTGATGGAGCCTGAGCTTCTTAAGGATGTGCATGGATAGTGCCATATATTATGGCATGAAACTCCACTTTGCAAAGAGATCCCACGATATGAAGGATAGCCTGATCCATTTATTTTTAAACTATTAACTTCAGTGCTACATGAGGTCTTAATCCCACATCACAACAAAAGGACTATAGAGAAGAGCCCGTGGTATAGAAAATGATCGAGTTCTATGTATGCAATCAATTGAAGCTCAAGTTTGAGCATGCACAAATAGTAAGTTAACACCAGGGCCAAATATTTCCCAATCTCATGCATTCACTATGAGTAATGCCAAATGATAAGAACCCCAGTTCTTAAGCAATAACGACACAGACAGGAGCTCGAGCTCTATAATTAGGTCATGTTAACAACCAAAAAATTAATGTAAGACTACAGTGTATAATTGATGCCAACTCTTAGATGACGATATTGAACTCTAGATTTATATTTAAAACACAAAGAATCCAAGATGAATGCCATACCTACAACAAGGTGGCGCCATAAGCCAGGGTTTTGAAACCGTTATCTTTCCCTAAATGCCAAATAAAATGCAAAAGACTGGGAGTAATGCCATGTTTTGGGAGACTTTTGAGTCAACTGTCAGGGCAGTAAATGCTTCAGACCAATTGTAGTGCACGATAGCTTTTCCAAATTAGAGGATAGAGATGAATATTTTTGCATAGTTCTGGTCATGTTGACCTTAGGATGATGTTGGTTTTGGCATGGTTGAGGCTATATATTATGGGGTTAAGGTATATGTTTGGTAGGGCTTGTTTTTCTATGGGTTGATGGGGGTTGGTAATGTATTGTAAAATATGTATATTTTAAATGACAACATTAGAGGCTGAAATTAGGGCATTGTTTATGCCTTAGAATTAGGGATTTTAGCATATTTCAAGGAGATTTAGATATATTTTTGGAGGGTGTTAGATTTTTGAAGTTACCCATGAGGGTGTATAAATAGGAGCCTCTTTCTTTGTTTTAGGGGTTCAAAATTTAGGGGAAAGAGGTATTAGTGAGTTTTTGTTCCTTTGCATATTTTCCATACATTTTGTAGCCACTGGTTCATGTTTTATTCAGATTGTGATCAAGTGAATGCACATATCCCTTGGCATATTTTGTGCTTTCTCATGTAACCATTTTTGTAGATTTTGAAGATAATAAAACTTGTACCCATTATTCATAGATTTTTCTGAGTTTCTGTATCAATCCTTGCAACTTTTCTGCATTTAAGGGTAGTGTGGTTTTTAGCATAGATTAGGGAATTAATTCTTATTCCTATTCTCGGTTGTAAAGTGTAACCTTTTACAGAAGCTACATGTTTGTTGGAAGAATTGTTACTATTTGTGGCACAAACCCTAATAGTGAATTATAGGTCAGCCTATTATTGTGTAGTGAATGTTATTACAGATCTTAGTAATGCATGTCTTGTAGGTGTTGGTTTATAGTTCTAACAAATCTGAATCAAGTTTTGGTGTATCACCTTTTAGTTCATTTATTTAGTTTCAGTTATCCTTCTCCCTTTTCCCAAATCAGAAATCATTTGCAGGTGATATTCCAAATCCAATAGGAATCGGCGTAGAATCAATAGATTCATTCTCTCTCCCATCAATGAGAAAATTTCCATGTCCCAATAGGATAGATAGATTTCACATCAAGCTATAGGCGCAATCGTGATTGACAATAGTTTTTGGCACGCCTGGTGGGACACGAACTGTTTCACAGTTTGATTGAGCTTCATTATTATTGTTGTTTTGATGTGACCAGAGGTATTTAAGCCTTTGGAGGTAGGATTCAAACACACACCTAGCAACTCTGTTGGAAAAGATCTACTGGTATGAAGAGATCAAGTGCAGGTGTTTTTTCAAATCATTTTTTATATTCAGATTTCCAACTTATTACATCAATAGAAATCTCATATTATTGTGGGAAGAAACAATATCTACCACCACATTATGAAATAAATGACCATGAAGTTTATAATCAACCATATCATTTTGAGGGTGCTACTAATTTTTTCAGAATGATTTTGCAAAAGTAGATTATCAGTATGTGTAGATTATCAGTATGTATCACTTGTCTGTGAGCCTCTCATTCCTGTGCATGTCTTGTATAAAATTTATTTTAATGGAATTAGAGATCAGGTTATGGTTCTTTGTTAGAGGCTTGTTGACCTTGATGTGGGTTTGAAGGGAGATCCATCTCTTCCCTCACATAAGGATGAGTTCGGATATCAAGAGTTACAACTCCTTTTCGGGGGTTGGGCTCGTCAGATGCAAGAGAATAAAGCGCAACAAGGGTTTGATATGCAGATAGAAGATTTAGCCTATAAAATCTTTCAAATGTACATGCTGATATGGAGTTTGAAATATTTTGAGGATACAATAGCAATAAAGCAACATATGCGAACTCAAGCAAAGGAGCAGTTTGATGCCAAACAAAGACAATATGATCGAGCGCTTGCAGAAGAAAAGAAGCTAGAAGGATAGAAGAGAGTTCATGAGAAAGAGTTAGAAGAACATAGAGAATTAATAAAGGTCATGTTTTCTACAAGTATAAAATGTGAGGAGAATTTCAAAAGAAAATTAACTTCTCATGAGGAATTTCATGACAAAGAGCTACATGAGCATAAAGAGAAAATAAGGCTCTTGATTAATACAACAATTAAGTATAGAGAAGCCAGTAAAATACACTATGAAGAGGCCCAAAAGAATTAAAAAAATATTGAGGAAGAGGATGTATCTGAGCCTCATACCTTTTCTGATCAGAACAATGAAATTATGGTAGATGTGTTTGATGAGTTGTCTATGTTTGTTGAAGAGGACAGTGTACTAGAACAAACACCATTATCAAGTTCTGGCCAAGTAGATGAAGAATTGAAGCCAACCCTCATGCAAGAACATGAAGATGATGTTGTAAATTAAAGAGTAGAAATACTAGTCTCAAGACAAAAAGAAGAAGTTCAAGTTTTTGGTGTTTTTAGCATACATGACAGTGACAATAAGGTAAATATCAATCCTCTCCCATGCAAAATTGAAAATCAGGATGATGAGGCTGATTTTTGGGATGGTCTTGAAGTATTTATAGAAGACTTAGATAACTGTCATTCACCTACTCATAGAGAGAGTCAATTTCAACAAGTCATGGAACATGTGGTGGTTGCTACATCTCAGCACATACCTAAATATGAAGTTGACAAAGTGCTAATTGAAGAATAGATAAGCAAAAATAGCATGCTGAGATATGAGATTGACCCAAATTATCCAAACAAAGAGTTTGACAATCAACCACATCAAGTAGACTATGAATTTATCCAAATTTTTAATCCTCTAGAGCTTGGGATTTCTGATCAAATTGACATCATAGTTGAAATCACAGAAATCAGCAATAGAAAATCAGAATCTATTATTACAAGAGGCTGCCCAATCAGGCGTCTTATAAGAATGGGGCCTATTCCTGAGATTCTAGTTATATAAAAACAGATCCAACATGTTTATGTACCTCAAATTTGCATTGATTTTGATCAAATCCAATAGGTATGTGATCTTGTCTTTCATTCTCAGGATATAATTCAAGAGTTTCAGATATTTCAAGTTATATTGCATGTATTTTCAGTTGCCCATTTGCATGCATCTCATCCGTTGTTGGTGAGAAACAGAATCTATTTCAATCAGTTTGTTAATGGATGTATCTGAGGGTTTTTTATGATTGATTAGCTTATGGTAGATTAAAATTATTTCAGTTTGTTTTCTCCAAGTGCTGAGCATAGTAGTTTTAGTTTAAGTTAGTTGTTTACAATTAGTACTTCTAATCTCACAATGGTCAAATCAAGAAGGTACACACCATGCATAATCGAGAAACCCCTTGGTATTCCAAGTTATAACTAATGAATAACTCAATGATGTGATCATGGTGGGGAGAGAAGTTGTTTTTCAGATAGTTTGTTTTGCAGTTTTGAAGGTTAGAATGAACAGAAACAACAAGATCAATCACATAATATTTGAATGAAAATCATACCCATCACATGAGACATGGATAAATTCCACTCTCTCATATCATAAGCATCATGCCCAAACATATATTTTGAAACCAAGGTTGTTGTTCAAGCTCATTCCGCCTTTGAGTTTAGTTGTTTTTGGTTCCTTCTTATGAACAACATCATCATCATATAAATTATGCTCGTCACATGATACATGGATAAAAAAATTTTTATCACATCATAAACATAAGTTTATACAAAAATGATGAATTACAGATTGTTTTTCAGTAATAGTTTGTTTTCTCTAAGTGCTGTCACCACAAGTTTCAGTTTTCAGTTTGTAGTTTGTTTTTAGTTTGAGAGGGTTCAGTTGTTTCTAAGGATGAAGACTCTAGACCAATGGATAAGCAAAAGGAAATTGGTCTAGTTTTTTTCAGCACACAAACACCCCTGACAGGTCGCCAAAAATGTTACCAATTTATTTTGCATACTAATTTGGTAAGTTGAATTTACTTTTACATTGAATTATGGATTGAATAGTTGATGTTCTAAGTTGAAGAATTTCTTGAATACAAAAAATCAAGTACACATGCATGTACGACAATCATAAAAATTAAAATATTTCATAAAGGTACACCTCTTTAAGATTACTATTCAACTAAAGAAGATGAAATACATTTCTATTAAATTCATATTATAAGATTACATTGTACTCTAAGTATTGATCAGATTCACATTTCAAAATTATAATTGATCATTATATTGTGCATTCAAACTCAACGTAGTAAACAAGTGTTCCTTCCATGTTACATCTTTCTTATTGAAACTTAGAGGACATATGCAGAAAAGAAAGTAAGAGGGAAGCATGATGAGGTTTAGGGGTCCATGCATTGCCTTTAAGAGGTCTTCTGCATTCTAGAGCTGATTTGTTGCATAATCTAAGTCTTCATGTCCTTGGCCTTGTCTTTGTTTGTCCTGCGTCTTAGATCTTCTTTTGGTCATGTATCCTACATGATGGAGAAAAAGATGTTAGATCCAAATTGGATCTAAGAAATACATGAAAACCTAAAAGCATCATACATCAATAAAACTTCTAGAATAGCAGAGTTACCAATAACATCAATGTAATAGAAAGATATGCATCTACATTAACAGGATAATAGCCTCAAAGAGACATAACTTTATGGAATCCTTCACTATATCTGAAAAATGAAATGAAGAAGAGAATCATGATTGGTCACATTATCTTGAATTACTATAGTTTTTGGGTAACCATTACTTTGATTATCCAGACACTGTAGGAATCCAGAACAATGTAGCTATCTATTATCCCCTTTCCCATAACAAGTTTCATGAAAAGAGTATTATCTTGCAAAAGTGAAATAGCTTTGGCAATGTAATGTTCAAACTTGCTGAAAAGAGATAATAGAGGTAATGTTGTTTGAGAGTGTCACAAGCCCATGCTTGAACCTCACAAACATGTGCATATGTTTAAATTGTGCAAGCAATGAGAGAAATCAAAACCAGGTGTAAGACAAGGTGTGTGTGTGTGTGTGTGTGTGTGTGTGTGTGTGTGTGTGTGTGTGTGTGAGTGAGAAAGAGATGTGCAGAAAAGGAAATGAGTGATTGCTTGCAATCAAATAAAAAGGTAGCACTATTGTTAAATAATGCACAAGTGAAGTTCTTCATCTTAATATGCATATGAGATCATCAAATAACAATGCTCAAAGATAGATCAAATACATACAACACTAATGTTGTTACAAAGTAGTATGCATATAGAGAAGAATCAATTGCATTGAATCAAAATTATAAATTGTGTATAGATAGTTCATACATTATTGGCATGAGACAAGAATTCATCCTAAGTGTTGTTCTGAATAATGTTATGTTTGAATAAGAGAGAAGACAAAAAAAATAGTAACATATATGTTTGCAATAAAATGGAAGAGGATATGCATGTTGAACAAGGGTATCCTTTTATAGAGATTTGCATGCAAACATAGGAATTGAACAAAATAGTCTGTTCTTAAAGGACAAAATGCATGCAAACACAAGAATTGAACAAAACAATCTGTTCTTAAAGGACAAAAGAAATCAAGAAACATTGATATAATTAGCTACCAAAGCATTGAAATAATGTTATTTAAAGAAGTGTTTATCATAATGAAAATCAAATAATGTTGCTATTATACATGTTCATCAAATGATAGTGTCATATTCCAAGTTAAAATGAGTTGAATAGTGTTATTATTTTAATCCTGTTAGATACATGTTGTAATGACAAATAAAGATTATGCAAGAATGTAAAACAAATAGAAGTATTATTTTGCATGTACACATGACAGTGGTTACATATTTATTAAAAAAAATGTTATTTTTGATGTTATTATTCATGATCAAGTGATAATATATAATAGAATGGATGTGCATATTTATAACAAAACTATGAAAATAAAAAGGAAGTATGCATGTTCAATGGCCGATTCCCTCTCTTTCAAAGTGGTTCTCATGGGAGTCACGAGCCCGTGCTTTAACCCCATGGGTAACATTTTCACTACAGGTAGTACCTATGTATAGATGAAATGCTTGTCATTTTTCTAGAGGGGGACCATATAATGTAAAGAACTACATACATTATACATAAAGACATCAACAGTTTGAGCTCTCTGTCTCAGACACCTGTCTCAGACAGTGGGTGTTCAAGCATGAAGCCCAAGAAGACAGCATGAATATAAATACAAACATCCAATGGAGGAGTCAACAATAGGCTCAAACACAAAGAAACAAGAAGGCATGATGAATAAAATAGTGGTGGACATATTCATTACTAACTCCAGAGAGAAACATGCATAAAGCTTGACTTCCAAGACAACAACATAAGCTTATATGGGTGTTCAAATAGAAGCTCGAGTTGAGAAAAGCAGCAAGATTGATGAAGATAGAGAGTAAATGCAGAGCTATAAGTAGAGATTAACTTATCTCTAGGTTACTAGCCAAGATGTGATGGAGCCTAAGCTTCTTAAGGATGTGCATGGACGGTGCCATATATTATGGTGTGAAACTCCACTTTGCAAAGGGAGTTCGCGGTATGAAGGAAAGCCCGAGCCCTCTATTTTTAAACTATTAAATCGAGTGCTACATGCGGTCTGAATCCCACATCACAATAAAAGGACTCTAGAGAAGAGCCCACGGTATAGAAAATGATCTAGCTCTCTGTCTGCAAACAAGTGAAGCTCCAAATCAAGCATGCACAAAAAGTAAGTTAACACCAGTGCCAAATACTTCCCAATCTCATGCATACACTTTGATTAATGCTAGATGTTAAGAGCCCTAGTTCTTGAGCTATAATGAAACATGGACAGGAGCCTGAGCTCTACAATTAGCTCATGTTAATAGCCAAAAAATTAATGTAAGACTATAGTGTATAACCGATGCCAACTCTTAGATCACCATATTGAACTCCAGATTGACATTTCAAACATAGAGAAGTCAAGATGAATGTCATACCTATAGAAAGGCGATGCCATAAGCTAGGGTTTCTATACACTTATCTTTCCCCAAATGCCAAATGAAATGCAAAAGACTAGGAATAAAGCAAAGTTTTGGGAGACTTTGGAGTCCACTGTCAAAGAAATAAATGCTTCAGACAAACTGCATTCCATGATAGCCTTTCCAAATTCCACGACAGAGATGGATATTTTTTCATAGTTTTGGTCATGTTGACCTTAGGATGATGTCAGTTTTTGTATGGTTGGGGTTATATGTTATGGGATTAAGGTATATATTTTGTATTAGGGCTTTTTTTTGTATGGGTTGATGGGGGTTGGTAACGTATTGTAAAATATGTATATTCTAAATGCCAAAATTATAGGTTGAAATTAGGGCATGTATTATGCCTTAGAATTAGGTATTTTAGCTGATTTTGAGGAAATTTGGAGATCTTTTTGGAGTGAGTTAGGTTTTCAAAATTACTCGTGAGGGGGTATATATCTGAGCCTCTTTCTCTTTTTTAGGGGTTCAGAATTTAGGGGAAAGAGATATTAGTGAGCTTTTTGTTCCTTTGTATCTTTTCCATACCTTTTGTAGCCACTGGTTCATGTTTTATGTAGATTGTGATAAAGTGTAGGCACATATTCCTTGGCATATTTTGTACTTTCTCATGTAAGCATTTTTGCAAATTTTGAAGATAATAAAGATTGTCCCCATTATTCATACATTTTTTGAGTTTCTATATCAATCCTTGCAAATTTTTTGTATTTAAGTGTAAGGTGGTTTTCAACATAGATTAGTGAATTAATTCTTATTCCTATTCTAGGTTGTAATGTGTAACCTTTTGTAGAAACTACATGTTTGTTGGCAAAATTGTTACTATTTGTGGCACAAACCCTAATAGTGAATTCTAGGTTAGCCTATGTGTTATGTAGTGAATTTTATTATAGATCTTAGTAATGCATGTCCTGTAGGTGCTGGTTTATAGTTCTGGTGAATCTGAATAAAGTTTTGGTGTATCACCTTTTTTTCATTTTGTTTAGTTTCAGTTATCCTTATCCCTTTTCCCAAATCATAAATTAGTTTTAGGTTATATTCCAAATCCAATAGGAACCAGAGTAGAATCTGAAGATTCTTTCTCTCTCCCATCAATGAGAACGTTTCCATGTTCTGAAAGGATAGCTAGATTTCACATCAAGCTATAGGTGCAATCCAGATTGACAACACTTACCTTGGACATAATTATCTGAGGATCTTTCTAGTGTTAGATACCATTGTTTGTGTTCTTATAACATTATTCCTATTTAGTATTTTTAAAATTGTACTAGTCCTAGATTTCATCTCTTTCATTTCTTAAATGGCTCCTAGTGAGAGTATAGAGATCTTACTAGTCATATACATCATAACTTGTGTTTTTTATGCTCTAATGGTTTTTAGTTCTAAATAACCCATGCTTGATATTGTAATCATCATATTATATATTTATAGGGGACTAATTCTTTCTAGTTATAGCCTTCCTTAGATTGGATTTGTCTTATCGTTTCCATATTTCAATGAAAATAATAAATATATTTCCCACATTCTACTATGAGTATAAGAGAAATTTCATACTCTGTTAAAGTGGGTGCTAAATATAATATCATAATCTATATAACTTAATACTCTTTGACTAAGTAGTTTTGTAGAATTTTTAAATGACCTTTACTAGTGGTGGTGGGAAAGAATCCCTTGGGCCAAGGAAGAATGTGCTTGAATTGCAAGAGAATATAAAGATTATATAGCTCTAGGTGCATCCCCTAAATTGTGTCCTTTTTCAAACTCTAAATATTAGTGTACATATGAGTGTGCCACTTGATTACTCCCTCTTATTAATTATTATATTTTGTAGGGCATCTGAGAAATGGACATTCACATGATAGTTGTAATAAGGATTGTCTTCACTCTTTCAAAAGAAAAGGTAAAGGTATGATTTCCCCTCCTTAAAATTCTAATGCTCTAACTTGTTAGATATTTTTTAGTAGTTGAGCCTCTATTGTAGGCTCCTTTATCTTTACAAACAACTCTAGATCATTGCTCAATATGTACAATAAATGGTTATGTAACTTTGCTGGAAGAAAATCTAAACTCTATAATGGGAGTAAACACTAGTTCATTACTTCTGGGTATAGCATCATTTTAATCTATCTTAGGTCTTCCTAAAGAAGACACAATTATTAAAATTACAACTTTTGTGGGCACTCTCTTATGCCAAACTCCATTAGTTTATTTTAAAAATACTTAGTATTTATTCCAAATCATATTCATAAGTGGTTGACCTCGTATGAGAAATAAATTCTCATCCCCCATTAGAGATTTCTCCTTTTATGTGTTTGATGGAACTTTTGACAATGTAATCTCATCCTTAGGAGGACCTTGTTTCCTTAAGAAAGGAGACCCTTTTTTCTTCACCCCCTCCCTTTCCCACTTATAGTGATCACCCTTCAGATGGTATGGAGACATTAATGAAACCCCTCTCTCCTCATCCTACCATTTTAAAATTCATAAAACAACTCATGTGGTTAAATATTGTAAATCTAGAAGGCAGTCAACTAGGAGAAAATAAACTTGGGCTACAACAGATTTGGGCAATATTAGTCAAAGAAATTGGGAGAATTCCTACTTCTGAAAAAAATGATAGTTCTCTCCTAGAATATTAAGGTACTAAATGATATCATAAAATAAATTATAGTAAAAAATATGATAAAATAATTGATGTAACACTCCCATTCTTCACTTGAAACAAATATGAATGAATAAGTACTCTACAAGATAAGAAAATCCATCTGGCCTTTTTCTAATTCTGTATCAGTTAAAGAAGGTTGAGCCTCTAGAGGTCCTATAATTATGTTGAAACGTCATAATATTTATGATTGTATCCACTATTATTATAAAAATATTTAGAATATTTTCTTTCTTGAGGATTATGCTTCTAAGTGAATCCTTTCTATTGTTTATGCTCCTAATAATGTGGTTTAAAGAAAAACATTTTGGGATACTATCCTAGATGTGTGGGATTTCTTTTTGAATAAACATTATATGCTCGTCATAAATTTTAACACTCCTCTATATCCTTCTTAGAAGAAAGGAGATATATCTGATTTCACAAACACTATTCAAGATTTTCAGGATTTCTTATCCAAATATTTGTTACTAAATTTTTAAATGGAAGGTAAACATTTAATTTAATTTACTATACATTTGAGAAATAATATTATGCGATTTTTCCTGTCCTACTGCCTAATTTATTTATCTTTAAGCCTAATGGATAGTGGTCAAAAAAATTTCCTCTTTCATCTACTTAGGTTCTAACAACTATCACATCTTCTTCCATTTGGATTGGGATAATTCCAAAACTATATTCCCCTACATATTTGAAATTATTTGGTTCCATCTTCTTGAATTTAACAATCTTGTAGCTAAATGGTGGAGATATGATTTCCATGTAATGACTATGTAAGAGGTTTCTTAGAATTTGAAAATTCCTAAAAGTAACCTAACGAGTTAAATTAGATCCTCCTTTGTTAATATTTTCTCACAATAGAAAATTTTATTAAATAATAAGACCTCAAGTATACAATTGGAAATTTCAAGATTGGGATCTACCATTGATAGGGTTGTAGAGGAGAGGAGATTAATATCTTAACTTCAAAACATTATTATCAAAGAATAAATTAATTAGAAATAAAGATCTAGACTCAAATGCATAAAAGGAAATATAAATACAAA
This sequence comes from Thuja plicata, assembly GCA_018584345.1. Classification (NCBI taxonomy): domain Eukaryota; kingdom Viridiplantae; phylum Streptophyta; class Pinopsida; order Cupressales; family Cupressaceae; genus Thuja; species Thuja plicata. The sequence goes on along the minus strand of MU225105.1, from coordinate 2,675,226 downwards.
ATATATCCATAAATCAACCCTAAGACATAATAATGCGAATAGTATCTGGGAGTCCATTGGTATAGATGGCTCCATCTACACTAAGGAAGATGGAATTGGTTGGGAAGTTATTAACCATTTATCCTTTATTATCAGTCCTAGTCTTTTGGTTGATCTTGTTACTACTAAGATAGAATCATTGAGGTTATTCCTAACTCCCCTTTTCTTGCAAATATATAATATATATGGAAAAAAATTCTAAGGATAAAATAAAGCATGTTTTTTTCTTCCTACATCCTTTTAAGTGTCTAGGTTATGATATGTTCCCCCATTTTTCTTTCAAATATATTATAATATTATTGGTGATGATATCTTCACGGAAGATATGGAAATTTGTTGTCTAACTAGGCCTCTCAAAGAACTAAAAAATACCTATGTTGTTCTTGTCCCTAAAAATGTGCTCATAAAATGGAAGGTTTTAGACCTATTATTCTCTATAACCCACCCTAAAAAAATTCTAGGCTATTGATTAATAGAATTATACATTTTTTGGATAAAATAATTTATGCTCGCCAAAAGGGATTTATTTCAAGCACAAAAATCATAGATACATTTCTTAATGTTCATAAGGCCCTTCACTTAATAAAACACAACAATAGAGAAAGCGTGCTTCTCAAATTGAATATTTATAATGTATATAATATGGTTTCATGGGCTATTCTCGACAAGGTGTTAATGAAGAATTAATTTTTGAGGAAGAATTATATGAATAATTGAAGTCGATGTCCACACCTAAGTAATCCATTGTGTTAAATGTTACTCTGCAATGGTTCTTCTTAGCTCCAAGAGGACTAAGGTTAGTGGATTCCATTTACCACTACATTTTCTGCTTCATGATACATTTTTGGATAGAAACATTAATCATTAGGTTTCTCAAGGGATCTAGAAATCTTTCAAGCCCTCTCCCTCCAAAACCATTATTTTCTACGAATAGTTCATTTATTATACTATTCATCTTAGTTTTACTTCCTTAGTTGAGTCTATGGGGTGGATTTATATCTTGTTAGATTATGCTTTGGTTTGGGTTAGAATATCAACCTCTATAAAAGTTTTCTATTTTTTATGAACACCTCACATGTTCTCAAGGTGCATATTTCTTGCATTTTATATTATAGTATTAGTCATCTCTCTTCTAATTATTTGGAAATTCCCATACCTTATAGGAAATTTTACACCGTGATCTAGTTTTATTTGCTTGAGAGAAGTCAATAAAAGTTGGCAAGTTGGAAAGGAACTCATCTGGGTAATGTTGGAAAGCTTCAAATGCTAATTTCTTCTATTCAAAGAACATCTATTTAAATAATGTTTCTTTTTCATATGTTATTTTCTTAGATAATTTTTTTTTTTTTTTCCATACACATTTTTATTTTAAATGTAACCACCTGATCATGTTGAATCAATGGAACATACTCTTTTAGACGGGATGGGTGACCATTGATGGGATCCTAGTTATTCATCACTTTTAAAGTGACAAGAAGTCATTCATAATTTTAAGCCTGAGAAGAAAACATATTATATAACAGCAAGTGGTAGAATAAAGATGACACATAGTGATGTCATCTATGAAGAGGTAAACACTGATAAATATCAAATTTGGTTCATTGAATTCTTTATTTTATATCGAATCATGGTTAGGAGATTGTATAATCGAGATTATTTTTTTAACTTTGGATCCATTTCTTTGGTTTTTGATGGTTTTTTACCAACTCTTGCAATTTTTTTTGTTTTTTGGTTGGTGTATGTTCGGGGAAGTAATTAAGTGCTACACTCATATACTCTCTTTAGCCCAATGATTGCATGTTTTTTTAAATATTTTATATTTATATAATATATACTATGTGTTTTCATGGTGAAGGAGGAAAATACATGCTACCAATTGGTTTTTGTGTTGCATTCTTAAGTACCTTTTTAGCTATGATCTTCAAGAACTTAACGTTTAAGGAATTGAGTATATTATTGAATAGATTATAGAATCCTTTAATAGGGATATGATGATGAAAAGCTTGGTTATAATACCTATAGATGTCTCTTTAATCCTAAGAAGATGCAAATTTAATATCATTGTTATGCAACTTTTTTATATTTTCCATTTCTCTATTTGTAAGATACATTTAGAGAGAGAGAGAGAGAGAGAGAGAGAGAGAGAGAGAGAGAGAGAGAGAGAGAGAGAGAGAGAGAGAGAGAGAGAGAGAGAGAGAGAGAGAGAGAGAGAGAGAGAGAC